>JAKIJQ010000041.1:1057500-1075000 GCA_023373905.1 Rhizoglyphus robini | reverse complement strand
TCATTGCTCCTCGTGTCTGTGTGTCTGTATGTGTGAGTGTGCTTGTGTGATGTTGATTATCAAATTACAATTAGCCTCGGACGGAGAAGGCAACAGAGAATAATCAACTATCGAATGTAATGAAAAGAGGCAGGGAGAGAGAGAGAGAGAGAGAGATCAATCGAGTGAGCGAAGAGTCTCGTGGAGTCTTCAGTCCAATTAGATCTCTCTCCATGTGAGTGAGTGAACGAGTGAGTGACCAAATTGGCCTAATTGAAAGCTGACACAAAACCAATTGCCGATAGTGGCAAGTTCGGTTGGGTCTAAGGCAGAGGAGAGATCGAGAGAGCCCGACTCGATCGATTAGGCCAATTTCACTAAAACTATACATACACACACACGGGCAACGAATTGAGCCCAAATTGACTTTGCCTAAATGAAAAAGTAGTCGAAAAAGAGAAGAAGAAGAAAACAGGCAAAGTGTTTCGCTCGTTTGCATAACCGAATCAAGACATACTACTCAAGAGGTGAACTCAAAACGAACGAGAAATGCAAAAGAAGAAAACCCCACGGAAGAGCACCGGGAAAACGAATTTGGAAAATGAAACAAATGTGAATGAATGTGTGCACAGGTCGAACAGACACAGACAGAAACACAGAACTCACAAATTGACTCGTGAATTATTGAACATTGACAGTGTAATGGCGGTGAGGTGCTGATGAACGTGCACATTCAGACAGTGAGCCGAGCTAGCACAATGACGAGGCCAATAAGACGATGCCAAATGGAATGATTGTGTCTATGTCATCATCAATTATGCATGAACTGTAAGTGATTCGCACTAATGACGAGCCTCAAAGAATCTACTCACAATTGGGTCTGTCTGTGCTTTTCGATGCAAAACCACCCTCGCATCTGGGGCATTAGTCAAAACATGGACAATGTTCACTTGCAACATTCAACTTAAGCGAAACTGCATTTGTCTGAACATACATTTCGACACATTTTGTTGCCAATTGCAATCATCATCATCATCATCAAGTGATGCCTGCAGATGTAATCACATTCAACCTACTCGCCTGAGTCAACTTTAATCAAATTGGTACTTTAAACATTTCAATTGACTAATTCATCAATGATTTAACATTCATACATTTGAACATTTTAGGTATGTGGTGTGAGAGTTTAGTGCAAGTTGGTTTGAAAGCTGTTCAAATGTCGTGTCATTTAGACTAGACGACAATCAAGTAAAATAAACCACTTTAGCACTAACGCACCTTACTTTTAAGTAAAGTGCAAAAACAACAAATAGAATAGAGCACTTTAGCACGGTGTAACACGATAAAGTTCGATTACAGTTACGATTGGTCAAGTTTGACAAGTTCAATTAGAGTGTCTCCGTCTAGACAGTCAATTCGAGTCACATTTGGACAGTGCACTTACTTACTTACTTACTTACTTACACAAAAGTCTAACATTCTATTAAGAGCACATTGGATTAGTATTGCGTGTTTGTGTTTGTACGATATCACAACAATCGAACCGGACAGGTCGACTTTGTTGTTGTTTTGGTTGTGAGAATTCACGTCACGTAATGTATGAACTGGTGAAGTGTGTTCAAATGAACATGGACAATGGACATACACCAAAAAAAGAGAGTACAATCATAAACAAACAGGATGTGCACCGATTGCCAATTGAATGTGTCTCTCTCTCTCTCTCTCTCTCTCTCTCTCTCTCTCTCTCTCTCTCTCTCTCTCTCTCTCTCCCTCTCTCTCTCTCTCTCTCTCTCTCTCCCTCGCTACCTCTCTCTCTCTCTCTCTCTCTCTCTCTCTCTCTCTCTCTCTCTCTCTCTCTCTAAGTGAACACAAATGTGCCAAACCTGCACACAAGTCGAACAAATATACAACACAACTGAATTGATCCAATTGATATTGCAATCGATCCACACCACTAATGCACACAGACCAAATTGTTAAGTGAGCCACCCGCATTAGTGGACACATTAACTGCTGGGCTACTTTTATTACAACATAAGTACAATTACCTATTGACCACATTAGACAAAGAAAGACAAAAACTTGGTGCACTTATTGTGCAATTCTCTCAATAAATTACCGCTTAATGTGTTACCGAACTAATGTTAATGAAAGTCGTTAGTGCGATCGTTGTTAATTGAAAGACTTACTCAAGTGTCGTTCAATTTAAGCTCGAGAGCCAATAGTGGACACACAGTCTCAAATTGAAACTAATAGCACACAGAAGTGCTCTAATTGACTTTAAGTGAGGTCACTTTCGATTCGCAGTACTAAGGAGAAAAGGGAAAGTGGCACACAACTGAAAGTGATTCAATAAATTACGCAAAGTATATATATCGACATATTGCCCTCGTTTTATTATAATTTGGCTTAATGGGCTAACATTCTCTCTCCCTCTCCCCTCAGCCTCTCCCTTTCCTTCACCATTCCCCGGATCGAATCGATAATGGGCATTCTATCTCTCGTTTCCTTCGTTAATATCCTTATTCGTATCATAAATGGCTCATTGGTTTAATCGGCTAATTCGATTGTCTTTACATTGCTGTGAATAATATGACTGAGTTGAGTTGTGTGATGCTGTGCTACTGTTCGTGTGATTCGTCATGCTTAGTCAGTCTACTAATCAGTGATTCCGATACTAGCTTCTACTCATCATCATCATCATCATCTAATATGTATGTAATCACATTTAAATTAAATCAACACACACAGACATACTAGACCAGTCAGTGTGGAGTATTACTTCGGGTCCGGGTCCAATCCAGTGATCGATCGATTTCAGTACATCTTCGATTCATCTTATTTCTTTTACTCCTTACCTCCTTATAACCTCATAATATGTTCACTGAAATCATCCTGTCTGTATGTTATTAGAGAGAGAGAGAGAGAGAGAGAGAGAGAGAGAGAGAGAGAGAGAGAGAGAGAGAGAGAGAGAGAGAGAGAGAAAGAGAGAGAGAGAGAGAGAGAGAGAGAGAGAGAGAGAGAGGATGAGAAGTAGAGAGAGAGGATGAGAGGGGAGAGAGAGAGAGAAAGAGAGAAAGAGAGAGAGAGAGAGAGAGAGGGGAGAGAGAGAGAGAGAGAGAGAGAGAGAGAGAGAGAGAGGGAGAGAGAGAGAGGAGAGAGAGAGAGAGAGAGAGAGAGAGAGAGAGAGAGAGAGAGAGAGAGAGAGAGGGGAGAGAGAGGGAGAGAAAGAGGATGAGAAGTAGAGAGAGAGGGTGAGAGGGAGAGAGAGAGAGAGAGAGAGAGAGAGAGAGAGAGAGAGAGAGAGAGAGAGAGAGAGAGAGAGATTACAGCAACTAGATACACTCGAATTAGGAATTATAATACTAGTAAAAAGATATAATAAATATGGTAGGCCAAGCCACACAACAGGCCCAGACAACAAACAAACAAGCCATTGGGTCAAATGGTTTATCCACCACTCGACAGTGAACATTCGTCATCGTGTGCACTGTGTGCACTCACTTTTCAATCTTTGTGTATAATAATATCGTCTTACACTGGATTGGACCTACTCTTTTTCTCTCACTCTCACTCCTTTGCTCATTGTCTATGGTTGTCGTAATTTATTACCGAGGATTACCGAACACCGTAAATGGAGCATTGTGATAAGGAGAGAGAGAGAGAGGGCCAACCAACGAAAACGAACGAACGAACGAACGAAATACACAATGCATTCTGTGTGTTGTGCATTATCGATTCAGACTCGATCATCATGATGATGGTCACTTCAATAAGTTTGCCATCATATTAAAGTTGCAATCTGTATTAGCACTGGGTCACAATCAAACATCGAAAGGATTCATAGAAACATGTGTGCATGAGAGTGTACTTGCTTGCCACTATGTAGTGAAACTTATTGAATACTTCGTTGATCGAGTTGATTGAAACAAAAGTGCACGAGAAATCTATTGCGTGGCAATAATAATGGCCATTCCTTGGTTTACATTCTCCCGGCAATCCTCGATGTGCGAGTCTGTTCGTATGTGTCTCTCTGTTCTGTGCATGGGAAAGGGAATGTGTGTGTGTGCGATTGTACAATTAAGGTCCACATGGATTTGCACACACAGAAGATTTTATATAAATAGACAATTGGCACGAGGACTACTGATCAATACATTTGTCACATATACATTCCTTCACTCGTAGGTGTGCAGCATTGCATTTACAGATATTACAGTGCAAAACCATAACCAAAAGATTGAGTACCACCACCAACAGCAAGCACAAACAAAACTCGAATTGTGCAAGATAAACAAGATTGACCGGATTACAGGAGTACGGAATAGCGAAGTGGATCGATTGAGCCAACTTGGCTACTTTCCGTACACAGAGTTAACCACCACATTGTGTGTTCGGTTGATTGAATTGGCAAATTGACTCGGAAGGTCAGTGAGACGTACAAATTAATAATAATAATGCAGTCTAGTGTGTGCATGTGACAGATTCTTCTTGAGTGCGCTGACCAGTGGTCAGTGACCAGCCAGGTCTGAGTGAATGTATGCACACAAATGTGTCTGTGCACAAATGTATTTACCCAGACTCGGTGATGTGTGTAAACATTGTGTACACTACTACCAATTGATTTGACCACCACAATTGAGTGGACAATTCAAATTAGTGTGCACTCACTCGGTCACTATGTTTACACAAACATTTGCACTACTTACTACTACCTAAGTTTGTCTATGTTTGTCTATACTGTACAGTCAAGTACAACAGTCAAGTGGTCGTTTAATTAAAGACAACCAAAGACCGAAAGACAAAGAAATGCCAAAACTAAGGAACTACCCAAAAACCAAAAGTGGAACTTACCGAACTGCCAACCTCCTTTTGGTTTTGCGGCACTGCTGGGCAGTGGCAGGGCCCACCAGGGATGATGCACACTGCCAAACTGGCTGGAGAGTGAGTGCAGCAGCGAGACAGGCACGATCGGCACAAAGGCGTACTCTGCTTTGAATCCTTTGGCGGATATGTGGGACTTTGCGGAGAATTCCACCAGTAGCTGCTCATCACTCGACAGCAGCTCCACGTAGCTCGTCTGGCCACACATTTGACCAATCAGGGGCGACGAGTAGTTGGGCCCGTCGAATACTCGAATTATGTCCGGTGCGGTCAGGCAGCTAGAAATGGGATAGAATGATGAGGGAGAGAGGCGAAAAGAGAAAAGAACAAACCAAATTATATATTAGAATAACCGAGACAGTGGCGCCAGCTAGTGGCGAAATAACAAAACACTCAACATTGATTGATCGAATTTGGCCAAGACAAGCCAAAAATTCCCACTCAGTAGATGTCACTCTTATATTCGTATATTTAATATTCCCAAAATTTTGAATGTTAGCACAAACCCGTGCCTAGCCCTTGATTTGACAAATACAAATGAGCAAACCAATTCACATGAACATGAATAATGCACTTGAATAATGATGATGATGATGACTACTACTGTAATTAATATTTAAACACGCACACACACACACACACACAATTAATAGGCACACAGAAAGAATTAATTAATTAATTATAATTAATTATTCATATAATTACTTATTACTAGTGGTATTATAATAATGTATTAATTAATATTTATAGCAAAATTGAATAATTGAAAATTAATTATTAACATGAACATTACTAGGCAACTGCAATTACTTTTAGAGATACTAAATGAGTAAATCTGCATATTTACGGACTCGATTCGTTTGAATACCAAAAATAGGAGGAATTCAACAGAATTCTCGAGAAAAGAAACGTTTTCCCAAGAATTACACACAGAGAACAAAAGCTAACCATATGGGTACAATGAATGAAAAGGAAAGTGATTGTTTGTGGGTTTGAATTCAACCGTGAAGCTAAGCTTCTTCTTCTTTTCTCCCTATTCTTCCTTATAATTTGCATAAATTTCACATTATAAAGGGAACATGTTCGATGCATTGTATGCGTTGTACAAATACCGACAAACAACATTGAACACATTTTGGTGGTTGTGTTCGATCGTATCGCCTGATTGACAACACACACACATTGTGTGCATCACCCCTGATGGCAATTAGTTCCACAGGTCGTATATTCTTAAAACAAAAATGCCGAACTATGAAGTTAGTGGTGGAATTCGTAGAAAAAGATCTATTTTCGTTTCATTAAACCACAGACGGACAGATTAGTTCGTTCGTTAGTTCGTTTGTATGTTCGATGCCATTTGAGTTTGACTTTCATTCAATTGCACAATTGACTCGAACGTCGTCATTCGATGTGCAACCAGCAACATGTCAACCACACTCAATTGGCGAGACTTTTGTGAAGCGTCACTCGAGTTGAGGATTAGCTTGCAAATGTCTACAATTCTGATCAAACTGAGCGTAAGTAGTTTGACATTTGTAATTGAACTTGCTTTTACGAACTAACTAAATCGAACTATTTCACTTAATATCATTCGAAACAGAATACTGCTCGAGACCTTCTCGCGATTCACGACAACTCTGTCAGTGCAGTAACCGAGTTGACCGCCGCTTGGCGTGAAATGAAGCACCAATTTGTCTATGGCACTGGTGAGGGAGACGGAACGGCGTTTGCTGAGTTAATGCACAAATTGGAGTCTGTGGCTGAGGTGCTGAGTATCATCTGTGGCCTTTTCAACGAAATACACGACCAAATTGAGAACTATCTTGAGAACTTTCTGGCGCCTGACCAGCTTTGGGAAAAGTTGATGGGTGGTGTGCTGCACAGTGTCCACTCAGATGATAGAAAACTACTCCGCACTATTCAGTGCCAGGCTGGCCAAACTGTACGCCAATTGACCAACACTTTGGAGGCATTCAAAGTGGCCAAAAAGGAGTGCGATTTACTGACGAGTGTGGTCGTGGTGGCACGAACCCTTGCGCAATTGGCCGTTAATGCTACTGGACAGAAGCAATAGCAACAACAGCAACCAAAGAAGAGAACATGTTAGAGATTGAATTGAGAAATGAACTACCAAAAAATGAAGAGATGATGATTATAAATCAAGTCAAGACCTCTCCACACAATTAGACTCAATAGAATTCATCATCATCATCATTCATCTTATGCCAAATTCTCGAGGGAAGGAAATCGAGTCATTGTGTGTGTGTGTGCACTTTGCACACATTCATAGACAAACACACACATCGATTGATTTGTATGTTAGGCTCAAAGAGACTCACTGTCCAAACATTAATAGATCATCTCACTTTTGTGTACTCAACACAACTAGTCCACTTCCTACACAGACTCTCTCTCTCTCTCTCTCTCTCTCTCTCTCTCTCTCTCTCTCTCTCTCTCTCTCTCTCTCTCTCTCTCTCTCTCTCCCCTCTCTCTCTCCTCTCTCTCTCTCTCTCCCTCTCTCTCTCTCTCTCTCTCTCTCTCTCTCTCTCTCTCTCTCTCTCTCTCTCTCTCTCTCTCTCTCTCTCTCTCTCTCTCTCTCTCTCTCTCTCTCTCTCTCTCTCTCTCTCTCTTCACTCACTGTGCCATCGTTTGGTCAATTCCCACTGTCCAATCTGAGAATGAATGCATTATTAATAAATGCTAATAGAATGCCTTTCACTTTGATTGAGTTAGTGTGCGTGTGTGTGTGAGAGAGTGTGTGTTTCTGTGTATTTGGACCAGGCGCCTTTCACTTGATTGAGTGTTTGTGTTCTGTTGAAAGCGTCGTCCCGTCTTATCCCTAACACTCACTTCCCTTCCACCAAAATCCAAAGTCCCAGTAGACATTGAATCTCACCTAAATCTGTCTCTTTTTACCCAAATCCTCAAACATTCATTCATAGAACCATCGAATCAGTCAGCGAACACCTACCTTTGGTCGAGCCGTTGTAGGCTAATGTCCACGAATAGCAGTCGGACCCGCTCGTTGGGCATTGCCTTGAACCGGAACTGGCACCGAGTGTTCTTTGGATATGTTGATGGATATTGGGGACTGTAGAAGTGGCCACGATGACTAGTGCCATAGTGTTGCACTGCTGCTGCTTCTTCTGTTGTTGAGTCACTTTCGTCTGCGCTCATTTGTTCCTCTGGCGAGCGTGACTGCGGTGCCACTGGAGCCGTCGGCCTGAGCTGCACCTGCACCAGTCTGTCCTGTACACTCTCGGTGGAGTGTATCTTTCGGTTGAGTGCATTCTCGTGTGCCAGCTCGTGTCGGAACCAGTAGTCACATGCGGTGCTTGGCACCGGTTGGCCGTCAGTGTGGAACAGTGCTACAAAAAGGCAATAAACAGAAACAAAGTGAGACAGGGCACAGTCACAAATTGAAACAAAACAAATACTAAACAAAAAGACCAAAACAAAAAAGCGCAAAAACAAAAGACAAAGTAGACAAACAAACAAACGAGCACAAAGTGGCCTATGGCCAAATTAAGTGTTTTCCAAAGTGTGCTTTGAGTAAGTAAATCAGCTCAGGCCTGACCGAACTGGACAAACAAACAAACAAACACAAACACACCGAATGTGTTGTGCACAGTTTGATAATTAAATCAATCTCAAATGATTGCACTCAACACTGGTCAGAGGTGGTGGCGGTGGTGGTGGAGACCGAAACACTTGGACTCAAGTGTTGAACTAATCAGTGCAGAGTGGTCAACTAAAAACTTAAATCCTCGCAAATTGAGAAACTGTTTAATGTTATTACTGTTCTGGATCGCCCTGTCGCCATCCCTTAAAACAATAACAAACACTTGAAATCATAAGCACAAAATCAAAATTGAATATATATCGCGCAATTGGAATTGAAAATTTCAATTCAAAGTGAGTGTTAATGCAATGTGACAACACTCACTGACTGAGCCACTCTCGGCCCACTCACGGATACGGACACACAGAATCGAACACAAAGAATCGAACAGACGGACACACTTACATTTTTTGAGAAATCGAAAAGTGCCCCTAAAGCCGGTATTGTTGCCCGGCCGCCAGTCTGAGTGGAATTCAAAGATGAGCACCGACTGGGAGGAGTAGTGGGTCTGCTCAATGTCGGGGAACTTTCCACAGAGGACCGCATTCCAGGGTGAACGGTCGGTGATGCCACGAGTGGCGAGATGCAGGAATAGTTTCACGTAATCCCCGTAGTCACATCTAAAGTAGTCGAGTAGTGGAAGAATCAGAACAAAACATGAAATGAGTTGTCAATTTGAGAGTGCACACACAGTGTGTCAATCTTGAATAGTTACACTACTTTGATTTGTGCACATTACATTACATTGTGCATTGTATTTGGATATGGATTGCCTTACTGGCCAGATTGGCACTGCACTGGGCACATTAAATGTGTGCACACTTTAAATGCTAATCGTGCCAATATGGCCAATACGGTTACGTGTTTGTTAAAGGACAGGACACTCACCCAACATCACTATTCTTTTGCACGTCGAACTCGTCGAAAGTGATTTCCACGATGTGATCTTTCGGTGCACGGAATGTGTACAGTAGACAATCAATGTTGTCTTCGTAACTGTGTTTGTTTGGTTGGGTTGTTTGGTTGTTTGATGGTGCAAATGGAAATGGGAAAAGAAATGATAATCGATTAGATAATGCTAAAGTGAGAAGATTGATTATGCTAATGATGGTTTTCGGTTGCTATTTGTGAGTGAACACTTACGGGACTGGCCAGTCGGGCGATGTAAAGATGCCGTACTCCTTGCCAAAAGTGTCATCAAACACAATGCACCTACAGTGGGGACGGATTGCGGCTTTGATCGGTGCGAACAGTAAGGCCACCAGTAGGAGTAGCAGACAGGACCACACTAGATCCACTGTGAACATGTGCGACTTGGTGGTGTTGAGACATTTGTGCTGGTACAGAGTGGAACTGGTTCTGTTTTGTAGTTTGAGATTCGATAGTGAAGAGGCTGATGATGACAACAAAACGGGCAAACTGTACAGATGAGGGTGGTGGTGCAAATGGTGGTGGAGGTGCAGGGGATTTGAGGGTTGTTGGTGCTGTAGGTCAAGGTTCACAGGGCAACGATGGTGATCACACAAATGACAGTGCTCATGATGGTGGCTACTTGAGGAGATGATGAGGAAGGAAGGCCACCGAGGTGATGATGATGATGAAGACGACAACAAACTACGAAACGACTGTACCACAATGAGCAGTGTAATGATTGCGATGGGCACCGAGGACACCGAACACCCTGTCCACCAGTCACCAACTGAGGACATCGTCGGAGAATGGGTGACCTAGTCGAAGGTGAAGTCACCGAGACTAAGTGGTCACTGTTTGGTTAGTTCAGGACAAATTGGAGTTCGAGTCTCTGTCTGTGTGCAGTGTTATGTTTTATTGAGTGGCGAGTTGATTCTAGTGGCGGTGGTGATGATGGTCGCGATGAAAGTCACGAATTTTCCATTGTCCACTCCATTCGGCTACTGCTGTTTCTGTTGTTGGCTCTGCTTTCCATTGGTTTCATATACGATTTCCGATATCAAGTGCTGGTTCTGGTGTTGGTGTTGCAAGTGCTGCACCGTGCCGGACTAATGACTGTCGACTCTGTTGGACGTGCAGGTCACCATGACAATGTGTGGACTCACGGTGTGCACTCAATTGCTCTCAGGTTGATGCCTTCCGACAGGAGGCCTAACAGAAAAAGGAAACCAAATTTGCGGGTGAGGTGACCACTTCTCGTGGTGTAAGACACAGCACACAACCGATCGAAACTTGTGAGTTGCCAATTAATTCATTAAGAGCACACACACACACGCCGGGACACACTTCACTCGATGGTCTCTCGGCACAAAATGATATATTTGCAACAGTGACGCGTGTTGTGACCAAAAGTAATACACGATCTAAATGGAAAAGAACATAGAAAATGAGATGGGACAGGAGAGAGAAGAAGAAAATGAGAAAAAGAGTGAGACCAAAAAACATGAACACAAAGTTATTATCGAATTAGGATCGAGTTGGGCCAATTAATTATAAATGAGTTAATCGTAGGAAGCATCTCTTGTTCCAGCTATCTATCGACTATCTACTTGTCTATGTGTGAGTGTGTGTGGGAGGGAGAGAGAGAGAGAGAGAGAGAGAGAGAGAGAGAGAGAGAGAGAGAGAGAGAGAGAGAGAGAGAGAGAGAGAGAGAGAGAGAGAGAGAGAGAGGGAGAAAGAGAGAGAGAGAGAGAGAGAGAGAGAGAGAGAGAGAGAGAGAGAGGGAGAGAGAGAGAGAGAGAGAGAGAGAGAGAGAGAGAGAGAGAGGGCGAGAGGGCGAGAGGGCGAGAGGGCGAAAAAGAGAGAGAGAGGGAGAAAGAGAGAGAGAGAGAGAGAGAGAGAGAGAGAGAGAGAGAGAGAGAGGGAGAGAGAGAGAGGGCGAGAGAGAGAGAGGGGCGAGAGAGAGAGAGAGAGAGAGAGAGAGAGAGAGAGAGAGAGAGAGAGAGGGAGAGAGAGGGAGTAAGAGAGGGAGTAAGAGAGGGAGTAAGAGAGGGAGAAAGAGAGAGAGAGAGGGAGTAAGAGAGAGAGTAAGAGAGGGAGTAAGAGAGGGAGTAAGAGAGAGAGAGAGTAAGAGAGGGAGTAAGAGAGGGAGTAAGAGAGAGAGTAAGAGAGAGAGAGAGAGAGAGAGAGAGAGAGAGAGAGAGAGAGAGAGAGTAAGAGAGAGAGAGAGAGAGAGAGAGAGAGAGAGAGAGAGAGAGTAAGAGAGAGAGAGAGAGAGAGAGAGAGAGAGAGAGAGAGAGTGATCGTGTCGGAAGAGTACCATCATCCAACCAAGTTAAACGTATCGATTGCACGAGTGTGCGACACTGTGATGGCAGTAAGATTGAGCCCAACCAATTCATAGACTGTCTCGAGTGTGCACGACTGTTTTGTGTTCACTAGAAACTTGATTATTGCTCAACCAGAAGTGAGTGTGTCTGTGTGAGTGTGTGAGTGTGTACTGTGCACAATCAAATCGGAAACCGGCACAAATAACCCACACTCACCCACTCTTTAGCCAATCTCACTATTATTGCCATTCTTATACGAGCAAAACGATTCTTATTGCAATCGAGCGAGAGCGACAGACAAAGCAATACAACACACAACACACACAGACAGGACAGACACGACAACCGACAAATGATTTATGCGTGTCTCGATGCAAATTGATCGACCAGCAACATAAAGTAGTGAATGCAAACTAAACGGCAACGAACAAGTGAAATGGAAAAACGGGCAATAATTCAATTGGCTCAATGGACACAGTCACACTCACACACTAACTCAATTGGCACACACACACCAACTGACTAATTGTCACTAGTGGTAATGAGTCGGCAAGTCAGGCAATGCACTGCACTCACGAATCATCAGTGTTCACACTTTTCAAAATGAGCCTTCAAATGCAAATGGCACACACACACACTTTATGAACACATCTCATCATCATCATCATCATTGCATTTAACACTCCAACTCAATTAGCACCGCAATCATTAGTCAATTAGCCGCAAGAATAGTGCGAGCGAACCAACTTTTAATGAGACCAACTTGAGAGTAGAACTTGAGACAACATTTCTCAACACACACTCACTCACTCACCGTTCCGTTCAAGTGTGGCTAATTGTGGAATAAAACTTATATTTGAGAGGATGGAGAGTGAGTGGAAAATTTATAAAATAGTAACAAAAAGAAAAGCAAAAAGATATTATGGAAAGAATAAGAACAAGAAAAGACAGACAGACTTTGCTTAACATTTCGAATAATAAGTTGAGTTCAATTTAGTTTAGTTCCACTGTGTGTCTGTGTTGAGTGTGTTTGAGTGTGCTGTGGTCGGGACAGACAACTTTGGACAACTATAAAATGGGGGACAGATGTGGTGGGTAGAAAGCGATGATTTGAACGTGGAAATTAAATTTGGCTGCCATCGAAATGTAAATATTGAACAGTGCAATGCAAAGTGGACCGATTTGGGGTTATGTTCGGTTTGGTGTGTAGTGGGCCCTTATGGCCTGAGCAGATACACACACACACACACACACACACACACACACACACACACACACACACACACACACACACACACACACACACACACACACACACACACACACACACACACACACACACACACACACACACACACACACACACACACACACACACACACACACACACACACACACACACACACACACACAACCAGACACCCAAACCAGGACAGACCAAATTAAACTAAAGAGTGAAATAATGATGATGATGGCAATGATTCCCTCGCTCGCGCCGGCTTGAGGACAAGACCAAAAAAAGGCCAGAACATACACAGACATACACACAGACACAAACACAAGACGAGCAATAATCGATGTATGGACTGGTGATGGTGGAAGCAGAAGGAGACACACACAAGTTGGGGACCAGTAATGTAACTTGATGATGTAACCAAAGGGTGCCGATTAGTTCGATTAGCTGAGACAGACACAACTTGTGTCTGTGTGTGTCTATGTATTGGTTTTTTTAATGATGACTCCACACAGTCAGACAGACAGACTGGTGGTGGTGTGGGGGCGACCATGACGGGAAAGATGGTTTGCCGGTTAAACGACAATCGATTAATGCATATGGCCAATCGGGTTGTGAGCTAACATATGAACAGAAACAGAAAGGATAGAACTGAACGACCAGTCCGGAGATTAATAGATTCGATTCGACAATGTGCACACAATCAGTTTTCGACTATTTATCGAATACTACTTCGAAGAGAGGCCAATTACCCAAAGCAGACCAAAAACGATCAGAACCACCACCACCACCACCAAAAGGCCAACACACAGAACCAACAACACACACAAACAAGCACAAAGATGAAACAAAGTGATAAGCCAAACGAATTAGAGAGTTAGTGATAAAACAATGTTAGCTGCTGCTGCAGCACTCTAATGACAAAATCGATTATCTCTCACCAAAATAGCACAACAATCGAGAAGATCGAGAAGAAGAAGGGGGAGGAAAGGGCAGGGCTCAGAATAGGGACACACAATCGAACCAATCAATCAGACACATGTAATAGTAACAGTAATACTAATAATATAACTAGTACTGGGCGATGCTGCTAATTATGCCAATTGATCATTGGGCGCTATTGCGGGCCGAACAAAAGTGACTATTTGCAGGGAGACAAGCCAAAGCGGCACAATTTGCCATTTGTCCGTGTGTGCGAATTAAATTTTTTGGTTTATACTTTGCACAAACAGACAGACAAAGTTGCACTTAGTGTCTTTTCGAATGTGTGTTCGTGTGCAATATTACAACATTAGTAGTAGTGTCCGTGTGTGTGTGTGTGCAGACTTTAACTACCGTGAAAGACAAGACACAATTCGGCAATATTGCTCGCTCTCATTGCAATAACAATTGACCATTTGGTGGTTATTGTTATTGGTCGTTCTGCTCAGGCTAAATTGGATTACGCACTCACACTCCTGAGAGACACTACTGGCCTGAGACTAACTTACATTACATTACATTCTCTCTCTCTCTCTCTCTCTCTCTCTCTCTCTCTCTCTCTCTCTCTCTCTCTCTCTCTCTCTCTCTCTCTCTCTCTCTCTCTCTTAGTCCCTCTCTTAGTCCCACTCTTACTCCCTCTCTTAGTCCCTCTCTTAGTCCCACTCTTAATCCCACTCTTACTCCCTCTCTTACTCCCTCTCTTACTCCCTCTCTTACTCTCTCTCTCCTCCTCTCTCCCTTCCTCTCTCTCTCGCCCTCTCTCCCTCTCTCGCTCTCTCGCTCTCTCTCTCTCTCTCTCTCTCTCTCTCTCTCTCTCTCTCTCTCTCTCTCTCTCTCTCTCTCTCTCTCTCTCTCTCTCTCTCTCTCTCTCTCTCTCTCTCGCCCTCTCTCGCCCTCTCTCGCCCTCTCTCGCCCTCTCTCGCCCTCTCTCTCTCTCTCTCTCTCTCTCTCTCTCTTCCACTGTCTTAGACAACTAGAACTGTAATGTAATATTAGGTATATTTTGTCTTGTCTGTGTCTACATCGGTAATCGAGCCAAATACGATCGCAATAATATTACACGTACGACTTTATAGTAAAGTATATCGTTTGTACCGTAACTTGTGTAAAGTAATGTTTGTAAAGTAAAGTTGTACGGCACTTTCCACTATGGACATCATGTACTGTATCGTGTTCACAGTGAACAGTGTAAAGTAGTACAGTACAGTAGTACACTACACCACCGAATGGCTAATTACTTTTAATTACTACAACAGTAAATGAGTTTGTGTCTGTATTTGTCTGTGTGTTTGAATGACTACTGACTCACTTACCACTGAGAACATGAACACAAATGCACGTTTACCGAATGGAAACAAACTTGAATGTCTCTGCACACAAACAAACAACAAACAGACACAGACAGTCACAAACAGTCACAGACACAAGCAGACATACACAGACACACACAATGGTTATTATGGTGGTTAATAATTGATACGAGCACAGGCACAGAGCACACACGGACATCAATCGAGAGTACAGAGACCATTTGAATGAATATAATAACACCAACGTGCAGTCGTGTAGTAAAGCACATTCCCGACTATACTACCCCTCTACCATCATCATTTATTATTGATGCATCGCTCTTTAATAGCTCGGTAATGGATGCGGTAATGGCCGGTAACGGACCACCACAAAAAGAACTGAATGACCAAACACTGACAGAATACAATGTATGTTCGTGTGTGTCTGGCTCTCGACTGTCTTGTATTATGTCTGTCTAATTAAGTGACGGGCACACACACACACACAAACACACACAAACACCAACAGCAACCAGACACTAATTAGTTAGAAGGGCAAAATCAAATTGACACCTCATTGCCCGACCACTAATTGATTGATCACTGCACACAGACAGGGACACAGACACACAGCAAAATGACCTCCTTCCCACACTGACGATCGACACGAGGCACTTTGGTTAATTATTCATGCAATACAATCAATCTCACAACACCACAACTCTACTACACGCTCGGTAAATTGTCAAGGCACTAAACAAATTACATGAACAATTTACCATTGCCGAATTGCAATTCAAAAGTTAATCTAAAATTCAATTTACTACTTCACTAATAATAAATCAAATTTAAGATGATGAATCATAAATCGTGATTGTAAATCAAATTACATAATAATCATAATTGAACTGACTTTGAAAAGGCAATTTGTGCAAATGATGCAGATGTGCTGAATCTCAACGAATCTCGGTACTTTTCAATCAAAACTCAAATAGGAAATATTGAAAATGACATTCGTTATTTAAATGGCTGTGCGTGGGACATTTCATATTTCAACGGAGTGATCGAGTTTCGTGTTGGCGTACATGCAGCCATACTCACTTCATTCCACCCGACACTGGACTAAGCCAATTGTCGTATATGTCTCCAAACTCGAAAACTGTTTGTGCATCATCATCATCTCAAATATACACAAACACACGAGAAACTCTCTCTCTCTCTCTCTCTCTCCCTCTCTCTCTCTCTCTTTCTTTCACTCGCCTTCTCTCGCCCTCTCTCTCTCTCTCTCTCTCTCTCTCTCTCTCTCTTATTCCCTCTCTTACTCCCTTTCTTACTCCCTCTCTTACTCCCTCTCTTACTCCCTCTCTTACTCCCTCTCTTACTCCCTCTCTTACTCCCTCTCTCTCTCTCTCTCTCTCTCTCTCTCTCTTACTCCCTCTCTTACTCCCTCTCTTACTCCCTCTCTCTTACTCCCTCTCTTACTCCCTCTCTTACTCTCTCTCTCTCTCTCTCTCTCTCTCTCTCTCCTTCTCTCACTCGCTCTCTCTCGCCCTCTCTCTCTCTCTCTCTCTCTCTCTCTCTCTCTCTCTCTCTCTCTCTCTCTCTCTCTCTCTCACTCTGCTTGAAAGTTTACACTTTTGACATTTAAAAGCAAAACCATTGCTGCGGTGGTGGTTTGCTTCACTGCAATGTTTTTTGTCTTTTGTGTCTGTTTAGTGGTGATGAGATTGTGAATGAATGGACTTGTGTTTTGTGTGTGATTGTGATTTATGACTACACTGCTAATATAGAAATAGACAATGGAAATAGCAATGTCTACTATGTGAATGTGTTTGTATGGGCAATGATGTTGTGTGGGCACTTACCAGAATGAATAGTAACAACTCTCGTGGTCAGTGCTGCACTCGCTCAATTGGACTCTTCTTATCGTTCTTCTTGCCCATCTTCATTTTTTTCTTAATATTATCGTTTTCATAATTCAGAGTTAACATACTTTTGCATCAAGATAACTCAATGCATGATGATCTTTACCTTGATTGGTTGACATCAATCGCCATGTTTAACAATATGCGAACACAAATGTTGTTGTCGCCTGTCAATTTGAGCAAAACATACAGACAACAGACAATAAACAGAGACAGAAACAATTGAACGCTCACAACAACAACAAAGTGAAGGCACACTCGCACACAGTGAGCGATGTAATGAAATGTAGGATTTAGTGTTGGATTAGTGGTGGGTGATGTGAGTTGCGAGATGCTGTCGTGAGTTG
>JAKIJQ010000041.1:1045000-1050000 GCA_023373905.1 Rhizoglyphus robini | reverse complement strand
CCAAAATTCGTTGTTTCCATTTCTATTCAATTCGCGTGTGTCTCTGTCTATTCATTCATGCATTCTATGGCACACCAAGTGTAGTCAAGTCGAGTTGAGTAGTCAAGTCGAGTCTCTAATTAAAAAGAGAATTGCAATAATATTCGTTGCCCAAAAGAGAGCGACCATAACCAAATGAGACAACCAAACACACACGAACTGACTGTGCTGTGTGTTGTGTTGCTGCTGTGGTGGTGGACCCACTCCATTCATTGGAACAAACCATGGAATTGACTCATTCAAACAATAAAATATAGAACACAAAACAATAATAATAATAATAATCACTCGGAAGAATTTGCATGCAAAGTGTAAAGTTTAAAGAATGTTTTGCGAATGCACATGCAAAGAAAAGAGAGGAAATAACACTCTCGACCAAAAAACGGACCCAACCAATTGCAATTTAGACCAATTGAGAGTTACACTACTCAAGTCAGTAAGCTTGACTAGTGCACACACACAGTGCAATAAGTTTTGGCTTGTCCAATTGTTGTCCAGCGGGCATTGTCTACATTGTGTTTTGGCCAGAGGAACAAAAGCAGTAACAGCAGAAGGAGAACAATCGAACAATCAAGCACAGATTGGACAGAAATGCTTTGGAGGTCTTCTGTGTTCCGCATTCAGTTCCATTAACATGTTCAGTGTCTCCTCTCTCTCTCTCTCTCTCTCTCTCTCTCTCTCTCTCTCTCTCTCTCTCTCTCTCTCTCTCTCTCTTACTCACTCTCTATTACTCCCTCTCTCTCTCTTACTCCCTTTCTCTTACTCCCCTCTCTCTCCCTCTCTCTCTCTTACTCCCTCTCTCTTACTCCCTCTCTCTTACTCCCTCTCTTTTACTCCTTCTCTCTTACTCCCCTCTCTCTCTTACTCTCTCTCTCTCCCTCTCTCTCTCTCTTTCTCTCTCTCTCTCGCTCCTCTCTCTCCCTCTCTCTCTCTCTCTCTCTCTCTCTCTCTCTCTCTCTCTCTCTCTTACTCTCTCTCTCTCTCTCTCTCTCTCTCTCTCTCTCTTACTCCCTCTCTCTTACTCCCTCTCTCTCTCTCTCTCTCTCTCTCTCCCTCCCTCTCTCTCTCTCTCTCTCTCTCTCTCTCTCTCTCTCTTACTCCCTCTCTCTTACTCCCCTCTCTCTTACTCCCCTCTCTCTCTCCCTCTCTCGCTCCTTTCTCTCCCTCTCTCTCTCTCTCTCTCTCTCTCTCTCTCTCTCTCTCTCTCTCTCTCTCTCTCTCTCTCTCTCTCTCACAAACTGATTTGCGTGTCCATTGGAATGTATCTAGAATGTGTGTTCTCAAATCCATCCAGAATGAATACACATTAAATTGAAACACTAGAACGGACTGAACGTGTTAATCGAAGAATTTGTTAATTTAAAATTGACAAAACTTTTCATGGCATTGTTTCATACTGGAAATACCAGAACAGAACACAAAAGTGAGAGAGTGGGTGCACACTCACACTCGTTTAGTTCGAAACAATTAAAACCAGTAGAGTGTTAATTGTTTCGTTTTGTATGTTCTGGTTTGCTTGACTAATTGGTGAACCAAACAGAAGAGAGAGAGAGAGAGAGAGAGAGAGAGAGAGAGAGAGAGAGAGAGAGAGAGAGAGAGAGAGAGAGAGAGAGCGAGAGAGAGAGAGAGAGAGCACACGCAACTTGGTGTACTCGGTTTGGCCCTTTTGTCTAAATTGTCCCTATCAATGACTCATACATTCGAGTATGCAGCAACTTCAATGTTTGAGCACTCAATTCATTGTCGTTGTGTGTGCCTTTGTATTGGCCTTGCCACATTTGGTCGTTCAACAATTGCCAAGTGCAATGCGAACACACAGACAAACACAAAGACACAGACAATCGTGACGATAAAGTCAATTAGACCCTCAAATTGTAAAGATTCATATCACCACAGACTCATGAATGCACACAAATTTATTGAATGTGCCCAAATGTGGTGGCTTTTTGCTGCTTTTGTTTCGGCGGCCGCGTTGCAGCTTCAAATCGGTTTAGAAATCTTTTTTAGTTTTTTCTGTTCTGTGCTCAAATTCGCTGTGGACAAAACAAAATAATGAAAGTTAAGTTGTGTTGAGTGGTCGCCCATTTAAACAAGGCGAACACTGAATCAATTGAAAATTGTGTGCCTCGGAGAAAAAGAATTTTTGTGACGCTTAACCAAAGAATTGAAATATCCGGAGATTGTGTCCACACACATTCTGGCACACACGCACACACACAAAGAATAGTAGAAATGAAAAAAAAGAGAAAAAACGAATTAAATTAGAGCAAGTCAATTAGATTTAATTACCATTCACATTGGCGAGCGCGCTTTCTGTGTGCCCGATTGTAGTATTAATTCGTCCATGTAATGGAACACAAGGCACAATGATGATGATGTCGATGACGAGTGGCAGTGGCTATGATGGCACAACTCGGTGTCAGTCTACTACTCAGTCAGTGTCAAGCCGTTAATAGGATTGAGAGCCCAAAAAACCGAGTTCTCGTCTCGTCATTTCCAATGCTAATTCGACAAGTCCAATTTGACAAGTCAGGACACATCCACACGCGAGCACACACACACACACACACACACACACACACACACACACACACACACACACACACACACACACACACACACACACACACACACACACACACACACACACACACACACACACACTAAACCCACCAAAGTCCAATACAATAAAAATTATCATTTTCCAATGGAAAATCATCGAACCGGCAAATAGTTCGTCAGCGAAACAAAACAAAAACAGACAAAGAAAGACCATAATACTAAATTGAAAGTGCAAAGTCTTGGAACGAACGCACCAGAGTGCGAGTGTGTTTGTCTTAGCAATGAATCATGTCGTCGTCGTCGTGTGCCATCATCGTCAGTTCACTTTATATTGTTGTGATGTTGTATTATTACTATTAAACTTAATAATTGGATCACACTGACTCACTCACTCACTCACTCAATTATAATTTATAATAAGTTATAATCTATTTTGAGTCAACTTTGTGTGTGTCTGTACTTGTCATCGCACAAAATCTCACACAATCGATCTCCCAAAACCGATACCGAACCAATTCGATTTTATTATTTATCAATCCAATTAGTGAGCAAGCTTTCTATTATTATATATCAAAATTCGAATGTAATTGTTCAACGTAAAACGGAACTGTTGTAAGGAGAGAGTGAGTGGAAGAGAGAGAGAGAGAGAGAGAGAGAGAGAGAGAGAGAGAGAGAGAGAGAGGAGAGAGAGAGAGAGAGAGAGAGAGAGAGAGAGAGAGAAAGAGAGAGAGAGAGAGAGAGAGAGAGAGAGGAGTAGAGAGTGAGGGGGAGAGAGAGAGAGAGAGAGAGAGAGAGAGAGAGAGAGAGAGAGAGAGAGAGAGGATGCAATTACACCGGTACTGGTGTGTTAATACCTTTTAAACTTGGAATGTGTCGATGGATGGACAATCAGTGACAATCAGTGACTGTTGTTAAGACAACCCAAGTTTGTGTGTGCAAGTGACAAGTGGATTGTGTGCGATTCAATCGATATCTCTTCTCTCTCTCTCTCACTCTCTCTCTCTCTCTCTCTCTCTCTCTCTCTCTCTCTCTCTCTCTCTCTCTCTCTCTCCCTCTCTCTCTCTCTCTCTCTCTCTTCCTCTCTCTCTCTCTCTCTCTCTCTCTCTCTCTCTCTCTCTCTCTCTCTCTCTCTCTCTCTCTCTCTCTCTCTCCCTCTCCCTCCCTCTCTCTCTCTTTCTCCCTTGCAATCAGTCGGACACTTAACACACACAAACGACACAACGACTTAACGGCAATGTCACACTATTACACTACTTTTGGACACTTGTCACACAATCAATCGATCTATCGATCGGCTCGTTGATGAGCGTTAACGTTAGACTCAAGATGCAAGGCAGCCAAAGAATGCACAATCAAAAGACATACACCAAAACGCATTACCATCATCACTTACATTTGGTGCACATCCTTGTGTGCATTGTTATGCGCTCAATGTAATGCAATGTGCAATGTTCCACTTTGATTGACTTTGTTACTTCTTGACTCACCTGTGTGCGTGTTAATTAGTCATTTTAAGCCACTTTGGTCAACTTGTGCCACTTTGGTCAACTTGTGCCACTTTGGTCAACTTGTGCCACTTTGGTCAACTTGTGCCACTTTGTTCAACTTGTGCCACTTTGTTCAACTTGTGCCACTTTAGCCACTTTTAATAGTTTCAATTGACCATTGTGTTCACTAACTTCACAACTTGACCACTATCAAGATGGCCACCACCATTACCGTGGACCGAGTGTTTGTGCTCGTTTTTGGCCTCTTTTCCCTACATCACCTTCTCCTGGTGAGCATCACCCTACTCTCGAACCCCACCTCAGACACCATGCTTGCGGATGCACAAATGTTCTTCTCCTGTTCAGCTGCCTACTGTACCGCGTATGGCAAGTGTCCCGAGTTCAACTGTCGTGGCCGGAACAAGATCACTTTCCGTAATGTCACCCCCTGTGGCTGCTGTCATCGGTGCATCGAAGAGAAAGGTCAGTTTGCGTACGAACTGAGTGCGAGCGTGTGCTCAATGAGTTAATGGCTTTACTAATTCGATTGATGTGCAACCATCCATGTATACTTTAGATGAGGGCGGCGAATGTCCAGTGGACATCAGTGGCAACATTCCCGGCAATCAATGTGGCCCCCATTTGAAATGCGAGAAAGAGGGCAAATATGGAAAATGTCGAAAAAGTGAGTGACGCAACATTCTATTCATTTTGATGTTAATTCACTGTGTGTTGTGTTGTGTGTGTTGTGTTGTGTTGTTAATTACATATTTGCTTTGCTTTGTACACTAAACAGTCAAGTCGGATTGCGAAAAGGAACGAGCCGAGTATGAGGGCACATCGGCACAGTTGGTTACCAGCAATGCCATGCCCGAGTGTGACCAGTTTGGCGAGTACACCGCAAAGCGATGC
>JAKIJQ010000041.1:1025000-1040000 GCA_023373905.1 Rhizoglyphus robini | reverse complement strand
TGACAGTTGTACATGTTCACTTGTGTGTGTGTGTGTGCGTATGTCTGTTCGTATGTCTGTGCACTGTGTGCCTTCTAGTCTAGTATTGCATTTGTGTCTGTGATCGTGTCTGTTCAGTAGTGGACGTCAAACGAACCAAACTAGTGATCATCTTTCCAAGAATGGAATACGAAGATGTTGACCGACATGGCCACGACGATCAGAATAATGATGATGATGACGATGGTCTGTTTGAAGATCAGAATTATACGTACTTCTTTGAATTCTCCGACCTCACCGCCGATGTGACCAAGCCACTGAGCGTGTCCAAGTCCTCGACTGGCCGTCTTCGTTATACGTGCTCGGATGTGTCTCCTAATGTGACGCCGGTGCTCGAGTCGCCTTCAAGGTATGTGGCACTGGGCACCACCAGTGGCAGTGTTCATGTGTTTCAGCACTGTCGAGACGATCTACCGCCGCAGCCACAGCTACAACAGTCTCAACAACCGAACATCAACCACAACGCCAGTACCAATACCAACAACCACTCACTCCCAACCTCGGTAACATCATCCACTAACTCACTAGTCATTGATGGAACTACTTCACTCAACCATACCAAACCGCAACCACAACCACCAGTACCAAATAGTACTCATCAGCACCGGAAAGTGCCACCTTCCATCACTCATCATTTACTCAAAATAATCCACGAAGATCTAATCGGTCCGATAACTTCACTCGCCTTTGCGCCAATTCAACTTTTGGTCAGTCGACCACGAGCCCACGAACAGTCGTCGCACTCACCACTCACCGAATCATCATCATCGGACAATTCATAATCACCATCGTCATCATCGCCACCAAGTTGTGACACTCCAAACTCGATCGATCAGGGACATCAGTCCACAAGTTACTTCAATGGAAATGGCCACAGTTACACTCACTCAGGCCGTTCGGCCAGTCAGCATCATTTGACTAACATTCTACTCGCAATTGGCACTTCGAAAGGAAACATTCTTATTGTGGACATTAACTTACAGTCGCCGAGTACGGACAATTCGCAGTCAACCTTTCTCAAGTTGTCCAAATACCAAAGTAGCGTCAATAAGCGATGGAGTATTACGTATCAGAACAGTTCGTTCTCACGGGAGCCAATCACATTGCTTCGTTGGGACAATGCATCTCGGTGAGTGTTACGATACTGTTTGTGTGAATGTCTTTATGGATTTGATTTATTGTTTTAACTTTTTGCTTAGATTGTTTATTGGCGACTCGAGTGGCAAAGTTTTTGTGCTGCACGACATTGAAGAGATGAAGCACCTCATGATCCTAACTACCCCGGCACTGTTGCTCAATCTGAACGGAGTCTCCATCCATCAGTTTGATGTTGCGGACAAGTTGGCCATCTTCTCCACCGCCGAGCAGCGAGTCTTCCTGCTCAATCTCGACGACTCTACCCTGACGCAAATTGGCAAAGTCACACGAGCAAAGAAGAAGGATCGCTTCCAATCGAGCGGTGTCTGTGCACTGTCAACCTTTCGGCTCGTCGAATTGAACAGTTTTCATTATGAGGACCACGAAGATGACGAGGACTCGTTGTATCCCGAACCGGTTGTGACCAAGGCTTATCGGTTAGTGAGCACTGAGTGTCAACTGTTTGTCACACGACCAAAGTGTCGTCTCTGGGTGGTGGATCTCGATGGCCAGGTGCAGTTCACTCATCAGTTTGGTGAGGCAATCGAGGATGGATCGAACGCGTCGAACATTTTCGGTGATCAGACGGACATGGCCAAAGTATTTGTCGTTAATCAACAAGGAGAACAAAACCAACATCAAAATGGTGGTGCCACCGAACAGCAAGAAGCTACTAACTTTGGCAAACTGTATCCAATGTATTGGCGTGACCCGTACGATACGCTCAAGGTGTTTAGCTATGTTGTGACCTACACCGAACAGTTGACCTCACAACAACAACAGTCGACTCGTGTATTTGTGATCGATCTGAATCGTCACTCGATTGTCGCAAGCAGTGCACCACTGAAGGGGAGGATCATCGAACTCAAGTGTGTCGGCAATGACATCTTTGTCAGTTACCACCAGTCCAACACCGAGAACAACAGCCATAGCTTTGCCATGTGTGTGCTCACTCTCAACGCTAAAGGTACTATATCTTATTTGTCTTAATTCAACTAATAAAAACATCATTTTGAAGGTCAATTTGAGGACGACGCAACCTCACCACGAACCATCTCGTCTCTCTCCGAGCAATGTTCGGCTAACTTTCTCGAGAACATCTCACCGACCGAGTCAGTCACTCATGATGTTGTCGATGGTGGCCAAGTGAATGCGATCGAATCTCCTCCTTCGAGTGCCACTGAACATATTGAATCTACCGTCAACCATCACCTCGAGACGGCTCAACTTCTGCACCAGTACCTCCTCAGTTCTTCGGTACTCACAGAAGACAATCACCTATCGAAATGTGCCTGTGGCCTGCCACTTGCATCCGTGTTTGACTGTGACCACTTTGAGCCAGCCAAACTGTCCAAACTTCTAGGGAACCTAGACTCGAACGTTGCCTTTTACTTGTTAGAACTGTCCTACACGAATGGCAATTGGCCCCTCTACATGTTCCTGTTGGCTCAGCTTGGTGAATCCAAGTTTTACCTCTACTTTGCGATCCTACTCGACGAGCCGTGTTTGATCACACAACACTGGAACATGTTCGGTCGGGACATTCTCTCATGTGAATCTCTGTGGCAAGACATCTTCGAGTACATTGGGTTGAGCATCTTTCGTGCTCAGTCGGGCAGTTCGTCTCAAATTGTCTCAAGCTTCTCTCCTAAATACTCAAACGTGAACAGCTCAACTGATGAGCCAACCGATGATGAGCAGTCAAATGTGACCAAGACAACCACCACCTCCGAGTGTGTCATGTGTCGACTGAAGCAGCTCGCCCAGACCGACCAATGGGAACCGATTGTGACCTGGTTCGAGCGACGTCTGCTTCGGTACTGTCTACTGCACTGTTCCAGTGACTTTGCAACTCGAATGATGAACAAGATTATTAGCAAATTTGTGGAACCACAAGTCTCCTCACTAACTGTCGATCATTCAAGTCATCAGCCAACTGAATCGACTAGAACCACCAATCTATTCTCATTGGACTTTTACATGCTGCTGCTACGATTCGAAGTGATGAAGGCGAGCACCAACCATTTGAGTGCACAAGTGCTCACAAGACTGCAACAGCTTTCCACCCTTTCAACCACAACCAACAACAGCAAGTTAGCAGGTCAGTCAAACAAAGCATCATCATCGAAGCATCATCATCATCATCATCGTAGTATTGCAGTACCGAAAGTGTCGAAAGTGAGCGGCCAAGTAGACCAGAACCGAACTGGTGGTCGAGCGGTGGACCTGTCCAAGTGCCACTGTGCCTTCTGTCACAAGCCAATCCTACCGCCCAATGCCAAGGTGCACTCACTCACACGGAGACAGATCAAACTGTATCGCAGCTGTGAACATGTCTTCCACTCGACCTGTACACTGACACGGAGGTGTACTTTGTGTCATGGTGCCAAGTGAGTGCACCCGCTTCTTGTTGTTTACCATCATCGTCTCAAGCATGTCACTTTGTATAGATATTAATCAAATGAATCATCAATGTACATCATAACACACACAAACACAGACACACTCCTTCTGTAATGCAAACCATTTTATAAATACATTTTCTCTCGGATTTTATAATTAAATAATCGATTTTAATAATGATAATTTTAATGATTAAACATATGAGAGTGTTGACAAGTGGAGACAATTTTGTGGTCGTAGGCCGACTGTGGCGTGTAGTGTTCCAAACAGTCAAACAGAACAAAAAGTGGAGTGGAGAACGGGAGGGAAGGAGAGAGGGAAGGAGAGAGAAGAGAGAGAGAGAGAGAGAGAGGGAGAGAGAGAGAGAGGGAGAGAGGGAGAGAGAGAGAGAGAGAGAGAGAGAGAGAGAGAGAGAGGGAGAGAGGGAGAGAGAGACGGATGATTTGCCGATCATAATAGAGCTCAAGCTTCGGGCTTTCACTTGTCTTCCGAATTCAGGTTCAATGTTTTGGTGTATTTACTTATCAGATCTGTAAATTGACCGTTTACATGGTGCACAGTTCGAAGATGTTCCCACATACGAAAGACATCAGAGCAACACATTAGACAATCCTGATGAAATGTACAACAAACCACCACACTGCATCGAGCATGAGCAACATTTCGATGTGCGTCCAGTTGCGACTTTGAATGGAATGTGCTCGGACACTTCATCATACACTTTAGCTCACCGCCGGGCGTGTTCACTCTCTTCCAATGGCGTTTGGCAGTGGAGATTTTAGCCATCCATTTGAAACAGATACACTTGCCACATTTGAATGACTGGTGGTGCGCAGTGTTGTACATGTGTAGGAGGACCTCAGCTTCAGAATCAAATTTCAAAGCTTTACACAAATCAGCCTGACAAGTATAAAGTCCCTTTTGACCATGAACTTTACTTAGATGCTGCTTGAGTAGCGAACTGTGCAGAGAAAATAGAAATATAAATTAAAATTCGGTTCAAACTGTGCCTCCCATAGGATTGCTACATATTCAAAAGGTCTCAAGTACCCCAATTGTGCACAAAGAGAAAAAAGTGAACTTACCGAGAATTGAATCGTTTTTTGCATTCACTATTTGCAGTGCACAGAAAACTGAGATTTGGATGGATAGAAGTCACATGGATGTTCATGCCTTGTAACGTAGTAAAGTGTCTACTACAATCCTTTTGGATGCATTTGAAAAGAGCTGATTGTTGTCCACTGGTGCTTGCTGTTGTTGTGGACTTGGCGTGCAAATTGTTCGACACGGTCGCCACTGAAGAGTAAACTTTCACCGATTCGCCATTTGAATGTGGCTCGAGTGTCCCTTGAGGAGGACACTGCTGAGCGTCGTGATCCGTTACTTCGCGTTTTTTCCTTTGTTCAGGTTCTCTCTTCCACTCAGGTTGTCTCTTCAATTTAGGTGTTTGGGTGTTCCCATGCACAGTTCGAACATGTTCACCCATAATCTCTTTATGAAAGCTGTACAAATGACAATTCTCAAATGTACAACTGCTCAGCTGCCCGTACGTTCCCCGATGAGAATCATATTGATGCTGGTCCAGTGCAGACCTTGAAGTGAAAGTGGCATTGCACTTTTCTGTTTCACAACTAGTGGGCATTTTGCCCGTATTGTTCAGGTGGCTTTGGGCACTAGAGAGGCTAATCATCCTATCAAAACAAAGACAGCGCGTGCATTTGAAGTGGCCAGTGATGTGACAGTTGTAGTGTTTCCGAGCCGCTTCTTGAGAAGAAGATGTCTTCTTACATTCCGGACAGACAAATTCCACACCTTGACCATGAACTTCTGTTTCATGATTGCTAAGGAGAATACTGTGCAGAGAGAGAGAGGGAGAGAGAGAGAGAGGGAGAGAGAGAGAGAGAGAGAGAGAGAGAGAGAGATAGAGAGAGGGAGGGAGGGAGAGAGAGAGGGAGGGAGGGAGAGAGAGAGAGAGAGAGAGAGAGAGAGAGGGGGAGAGAGAGAGAGAGAGAGAGAGAGGGCGAGAGAGAGAGAGAGAGAGAGAGAGAGAGAGAGAGAGGGAGGGAGAGAGAGAGAGAGAGAGAGGGGAGGGAGAGAGAGGGAGGGAGAGAGAGGGAGGGAGAGAAGGCGAGAGAGAGAGAGAGAAGGATAGAGAAAGAGAGGGAGAGAGATAGATAGAGGGAGGGAGAGAGAGAGAAATTAATATTAAATTCGGTTACAAAATCTCAATACACGAATGGCCGTGCATAGAAAGCACTTACTTGCTGGCGAATTTCTTGGAACATCCTTTGGCACGGCACGATAATCGGAACAGTCCATGTGCATCGACCAAATGCCGGCGCATGTCTACTAACGAGTCAAACTGTCTTGTACAATCCTTTTCGGTACATTCAACCGCAGTTGATGGTCCACTTGTGGTTGTTGTTCTTGTTGAGTTGTAGTCCGACTCGTTCGACGCGGTTGCCACAGTAGAACCAACGTTCAGCGTATTGCCTTCAGTGGTGCATTTGACTTTAGAACGAAATCTTTTGCGCTTTCCATGTTTAGTAGCGAAATGGTTGCTCATTTCCTGTAACGAGAAAATTTCTTCCCCACAATCCTTTACGGTACATTTGAAATGAGCTGTTTGTTGTCCACTGGTGCTTGCTGTTGTTGTTGACTTGTCATGCAATTCGTTCGACACAGTCGCCACTGAAGAGTAAACTTTCACCAAATCGCCATTTGAATCTGGCTCAAATGTCACTTGAGGCGGCAATTGTGGTGATGGTGACTCATTCTGCTCGGACTCATGAAGCCCTTGCTCACCATTAGCGGTCTCGGGAGTGGAGACTTGATTTGAGGCATCAGTTGAGGCTTCAGTTGAGGCTTCAACTGAAGTTGAAGCAAAGTGGCCTGATGGGTCGCTGTGCTGCAACTGAAGAGCACTTGATGTAGGCTCGTTTGGCAGAGCAAAATCTCGTCTCGACCGGTCATGTTTGATGAAATGATACCACTGAAGACAGAGTTTCTGGTCATCGTTAAGTAGCACACTACCAGTGGACTCATATTCAACAAACTTTCCAGTGACATTTCCTTGGAATTCACCCCCAATGTAGTCACCAGACTCACTCAGACGATCGATGCCCAATGCACCACCAAGCGGTTGGATATAGCCCAAAAGATCGCCATCAAACTTGGCCTCATATATGTAGCCAGTGAATGTAGTAGTCGGCGTTTGAGAGCTCGGACTCGTAGACTCTTCGCCGAATTTGCCTGTACATTCGACCAGAAATGTACCGGTGAATTGGCCTTTGTGTAAGCCAGATTGGTCAGAATAGTTCAACGCACAAGTGCCTTTCAGCAGACCGATCAGATGGCCAACGAATACTCGAGTGTCTTGTTGTTGTATGTTGGACGGTTGTGCCGATGATGGCAAGTGCTCGACAGTGTCCAGCACATGCTCCTCCCAGCTAATGTACTCCTTACTGTATGGCATCCTATTCTGATACATGAGGTCTGCATAGAGTAATGTAAACGGCATAGTCAAATAGTCAGATTCGGTATATGGTTTCCCACATGACTTCAGCACTTGACTGAGTGCTTGAGCCCATGAATTCAACTGTGACTTGTCTGTCTTATCAATCTGAGCTAGCCATAGTTGAAGGCTATCATGGGCTGGGCAGATTGTATCATCATGTTGGATTGCTTGCTCAAGTTCACCATACGACAGAGCTTGCCCAGCTAAGTCCACCTTGTTGACAAACTTTCCAAGCCAGTTTCCAATGAATGCACCATCAAAGCTGCACATATCATGTTCATTGTCGCGGCTAATTGCACCATAAAAGGCGCCAACAAACTCAGCAGCAGACACTTTGGCATATGAGGCCGAGCTGGTGGGCTTAAATGTTCCTGTGAAGCGCCCAATCACAAAATCACAAACAATTTGGTTGTCAATGTTGGGATTGTTCGAGTATGTGCCTTTCAGTTGACCAACTACCATGCCCCGGGTTATCATAAGGGCAAGTTCGTTATCATTGTTGTCTTCATCAGCGTTCGGTGGAAGTGGACTAACCGACAACTGCTCGGTTGGCTCGATTACAGAAACTTGAGGTGGCTGGGTGGGTGTGATACTCTCACTACTACTCATTTCATTGCTGCTTGCTGAGATGTACTGAGATTCATTTGATGAAACGTTTGGTTCGTGACTCGTTGACTCATACACTTGAGTACCAGAAAGGTTCTGCAACTCGTCTGGGTTGGGAGTCTGCAGAAGGTTGTTGGATGATGCAGATGAGAGTGCTTCATCATCGTCCCCACCACCACCACCACCACCATCACCATTTGGCTCTACATTGGGAGGACAGTGATGACCGTCGTGTTCCATGACATCTTCGGTGCGTTCATCGACAATAGATTGTTCACTCGTGAAGGTTTGCTTGTCTTGCGACTCGTTCGACTCGGTCACAACAGTAGAACAAACGTTCAGCGAATCGCCATTTGAATGTGGCTCGAATGTCTCTTGAGGCGACAAATGTGGTGATGGTGACTCATTCAGCTTGGACTGATAAGGCTCTTGCTCACCATTAGCCGTCTGGTCAGTGGAGACTTGAGCTGAGACTTCAGTGGAGACTTGAATTGAGGCTTGAGTTGAAGCAAAGTTGCCTAATGAGTTGTGGTGATGCATCTGAAGAGCACTTGATGTTGGCTCGTTTGGCAGAGCATCACGTCTCGACAGGTCATGTTTGACGAAATGATACCACTGATGGCAGAGTCGCTGGTCATCGGTAAGTGGCCTGCCAGTGGACAGATCTTCGCTAGTCATAATATCATTGATGCGTTGGCAAACAAATTTGCCCTTAACTTTTCCCCAGAATTCACCTCCAAAGTAGTCTCCGCGCCCACTGAGACGATCAATGCTCACTGCATCACCAAGCAGATTGATTGCACCGTGAAGTTGGCCCTCAAACGTGGCCTCATAGATGTAGCCAATGAATTTGCCATTAGTAGTAGCAGCAGTAGCAGTAGTCGTTTGATAGCTTGTTGGCACGGACACATCACCGAAGTCACCTGTACAGTAGACCAGAAATGTACCGGTGAATTGGCCTTTGTGTGTTGAGCCGGATAGGTTAGCATTGCTGTCCAACGCACAAGTGCCTTTCAGCAGACCGTACAGTTTGCCAACGAATACTCGAGTGTCTTGTTGTTGGATGAACGGTGGTGCTTGTGCCAACACATGCTTCTCCCAACTAAAGTACTCCGGACTGTATGCCATCCTATGACGATGGTGCACGCTTGCATAGGCAAATATAAACGGAGCACTCAACTTGGATTGAGCCATTGAAGAGGCGAACTGGCCAGTTGTCTGTGGTTTGTTCTCGAGCACTGGAACCAGGAACTGGGAAAATTTACTCGCTGGAGCACTTTCGCACTCATTTTTGACAAGTGACTTGATGAATTGATCGCTAAATAGATTGCGTGACAAGCAACTTTGAGCAATCCAGCGTAGAAGACTTTTGTGGGCTGTGCAGGTTGAGCCACCAGATGTGTTTGCTGCATTCACTTGGCCATTTTGTGTGTCCACTATGGCATCAACTTGTCCAAGAAACGTTCCAAAGAATGCGCCATCAAAGTTGCACACATTTTTAATCTTGTCGCGGCTAATTGAACCAAAAAAGGTACCAACAAATGTGGGTTTACGCATGAAATCACATCTGACCCTTGCACCCTCGACTGGCTGTATGTTCTGATCAAGGTTGAAATGATTCGATCCAACCACCTCAACAGGAGGCACTTTCTCATAAGAGGCCAAATCATTGGGCTTAAAGGTTCCTGTGAAGCTTCCAATAAGAAAATCACAAACAATTCGGTTTTCAATGTCCGGATTGTTCAAATAGGTGCCTGCAAGTCGGCCAACTATTACACATGGGTTAGCCCAAGTGGGTGGGGAGTGGCCATTGGGACCATCACCAGCGTTCGGTGGAAGTGGACTAACCGACAACTGCTCGGTTGGCTCGAGTATAGAAGCTTGAGGTGGGTTGGTGGGTGTGATACTGACACTACTACTCATTCCATTGTTGCTTGCTGAGATGAACTGAGATTCATTTGATGGAACATTTGGTTCGGGATTCGTTGACTCATACGATTGGGTACCAGAAAGGTTCTGCGGCTCGTCTGTGTTGACAATCTGGACAAGGTTGGTTGATGATGCTGATGAGATTTGATAACCGCCGCTGCAACTACCACCAACTGGCTCGACATGATCACAGTCGTGATCCATCCTCTAATCGAAAATGGTTTTAGTCTGAAACAAAATACAATGAGAATATGCAAAAGAAGGGAAAGAGAGAGAGAGAGAGAGAGAGAGAGAGAGAGAGAGAGAGAGAGAGAGAGAGAGAGAGCGAGAGGGCGAGAGGGCGAGAGGGCGAGAGGGCGCAAGTATGTGAGTGAGTTAGTGAGTGAGTGAGTGAGTGATAGAGAGAGAGAGAGAGAGAGAGAGAGAGAGAGAGAGAGAGAGAGAGAGAGAGAGAGAGAGAAGGTGTTTGTGTGAGAGGGTGCTTGTGTGAGAGGGCGAGAGGGCGAGAGAGATAGGAGCTAATGGCAACATTGCTCCTCTGGTGGCCAAGTCAAGTTTCCACAAACACAAGTCACATTCACAAGGACCTTGATGATATTACATTTGTCACCATTTGAGAATACGATAAGAACAGCAACATTATAGTTATGCTATTGATATAATCATTATTGGAACCAGAATCTAACTAGATGATCAATTTTAGTGTTGTAGTCCTTGTGGACCCCTTCTATGACGGGTATCACCACGCCGCGCACACCGCACCAGTGGTGCGCACTGGCACCACCAGCTAAGCTGTTTAGACTCTAAACAGCAGTACACAGTTCAGTGCTGGTCGCACTGGACGATCAGTGCTGCTCAAGCAAAGATGGCGCAGTGCCTCATGGCACACACACACAATCAGCCAGTGCACGTCGCGCGGACTTGCCCGATCGGTGTGCACATTGTCCACTGACACACCACCCTCACACTCTTTGGCAGGTTTGTGCATGTGTGCTGCTGTTGGAGGTGGTAGTTGGTGGTGAGTCACCACTGGCCACTCGAAAGTGGAGATTTTGATCACAATCACGAGAGTCTATTCGGTTTGGTCTGTGTCTGCTGATGATCATGCAAATGGTTGGTTGGTTGGTTGTGTACAACTGGCCTCGGAACATTGAATGCTAACACAATGCAATGCAAGAGAGAGGGAGAGAGAGGGAGAGAGAGGGAGAGAGGGAGAGAGAGGGAGAGAGAGGGAGAGAGAGGGAGAGAGAGGGAGAGAGAGAGAGAGAGAGAGAGAGAGGGAGAGAGAGAGGGAGAGAGAGAGGGAGAGAGAGAGGGAGAGAGAGAGGGAGGGAGAGAGAGAGAGGGAGAGAGAGAGAGGGCGAGAGTGCGAGTGGGCGAGTGGGCGAGAGGGCGAGAGGGCGAGAGGGCGAGAGGGCGAGAGGGCGAGAGGGCGAGAGGGCGAGAGGGCGAGAGGGTGACAGGGCGAGAGGGCGAGAGGGCTTGAGGGTGAGAAGAAGAGAGGGTGGGATAGAGAGAGAGAGAGAGAGAGAGGGAGAGAGAGAGTGAACTTACTCTGGACAATATGGTTGAAACGTTTACAAAAGCCAGGTGAAGGTGGATGAAGGCTTGTTTCGAGCTTGCACTCACCCACGATCTCGTGAGCTTGAGCCAGTGAGCCAAACCGTGTGTCCCCAAACACAACGAGAAGAGTGATAGTGAACGTACGTCTGGTGACGGTAATGACAAATACAAAGTGATGAACTCAAACGCAGTTTCGGTGCAAGTGGCAGAAAAGATCGCTCAACGATTGTGCTCTTTGTTGCTTGTGAGAGACTGGACACTATTCGGGCACTGTGACTCCAAGTGACTGCCAGGCTGCTATGCCTCTGCTACTCAGTAGTACTCACTCGAGCGGCCTGCCAATTGCTCGATCTATGGCGGACTCTGGCGGCTGGCACGCAAGACCAGTGCGAGTGCCAACTTATGATCAATGTATTCAGAAGAACGCACTTTTGGTGAGCACCGCCCATAAAGTGGTTACTTCATAAACAATCAGTGCATTGTGACTGAACGCGTACTCGTATATTTGTGAATGTGTGGTGGTGCCCCTCGACTGCCCAACTGCCACTGCATCGAGCATGTCGACGGTTGTCGTATAAACACAGAGACGAACAGAGCGATCATCATCATCGGCCGGTCTGCCTGCCTCTCTCTCTCTCCCTCTCTCTCTCTCTCTCTCTCTCTCTCTCTCTCTCTGCACACATTCGGTCGTCGTCGTCGTAGTGTGCTCGTTGTGTGTGTCTGCATTGCGTTTGGCTTGCACTAGTGCACTGTGCTGTACTCATCATCATCATCACTCGATCGTCGTCGATATCACCATCGACTTTGTTATTTACTCACTTTACTTGACGTTGTGATCGTCTCTCACAGTCTCTCATCATTTCGCACTACACTACCATTTTCCAAGTTGACATTCGCATCGTGGCCCTTGAGCTCAGTCTGGCCATCATGTATGTCATTGTCGGTCCTCGTCGTGGACCACTCTGGACTTCACACCACTCTGCTCGTGGCGTTTCTCTCCATGTGGACGGTCTTCGCTAAAGATCAGCTCAACAATGGGACACGGTCGCCGCTATCACCATCACCATCACCACCACCGGTCACCACCACCTCCAAGGGACCAACTGCTCAGCCTGTTGAGTCAACAGCACCGGGCACCTTCCCTCTCCCCGCCGATCAGTTGGACGAATTCTCGAAAGTGCTCATGAACGACTTCACCCAGGACTCGTTTCCCGATGTGCCATTGCAAATGGTCCGGCCCGATCTCAAACACAAGAAGCTGGTCATTGTGGAGGAGAATCTCAAGTTTCTGCACAACATTGCACAGCCAGTGAGCACCATTTCGGTGGTGGGCAAGTTCCACTCAGTTGATTCCTTCGGCTCGAAAACTCTTCCTCACCGATCTGTCCCGTGCCACTGAGGGCGAACTCACTGAGGAGTACCGACCGGAGCGCGACCAACTACTGGCCAAGATCAAGTCGACAGTCAAGCCAAAAGTGAAGAACGGCAAACCATTCTCGGGCTCAGAGTTGGCCATGCTGCTGCGCATCTTGGTGAGTGCTGCCAATGCAGGCTCACTCACCAACATACCAAACCGATGGGACGCCTTTCTCGAGAGTCTACAAAAGTCCTGATTGTGACCTGGTTCGAGCGACGTGTGCTTCGGTACTATCTACTGCACTGTTCCACTGACTGCCACTCGAATCATGAACAAGCATTGTCTCAAGCATGTCACTTTGTATAGATATTAATCAAATGAATCATCAATGTACATCATAACACACAAACACACACACACACACACACACACACACACACACACACACTCCTTCTGTAATGCAAACCTTTTTATTAACATTTCTCTCGGATTTTACAATTAAATAATCGATTTTAATAAAGACAATTTTAATGATTATATATATGAGAGTGTTGACAAGTGGAGTCAAGTTGTGGTCGTAGGTCGACTGTGGCGTGTAGTGTTCCAAATAGTCAAACAGAACGAGAAGTGGAATGGAGAACGAGAGGAGAGAGGGAGGGTAGGAGAGAGAGAAGGAAAGTGGGAGAGATGGCGAGAGACAGGACGAGAGAGTGAGAGAGAGAGAGAATGGAGAGTGTCTTATGCATTGATGCTCATTGATATGGATCTCACTTATCGTTGGCATTTTGGGTTGATTTTCCTGTAAGTTCTACAGCAGAACAACGATGATTTGCCTAATCGTAATAGAACAGAACAGATTCAGCCTTTCCCTTCGGTTTAATTTCTGACAAAATGCACCATATGCACCATATGCACATCTCGCTCATGTTGAAACATGAGCTTTCCATTGAAACTGTACAAAGGACACTTATTAAATGTACATCTGAACATCTGAGTGTGCTTGTCAGGATGAATTGCCTTTACATGCGCGTCCAGTGAAGCCTGTGACTCGAAAGTGTAAGTGCACCATCCTTTTCCACAATCAAAGTCATTCATTCTGTTCATATTGTTCCAATGACGGTTATAAAGAGAGTAGTCCATGGTCCTATGATAGCAGAGACAGTGCGAGCATTTGAAGTCGCTCACTTTGTAGTGACCATCGATGTGTTTAAGAATCACTTTTTGAGAAAGAAATTCAGCCCCACAACTTGAAACCGGACAGACATATGCCGTTGGATAGGCATGATCAGACCTTTTGATGAAGAAGCAAATGAACATTAAATTGGGTCAAAAAGAAGCTCCCACAAGTGTAGCTACACAAAAGAGCCTTCTTACAGTGCCAACACACGATCATTGGCCGACATGCAAACAAGAGCACTTACCCACAAGTGGATGGTTGGGTACAACCTCGGGCAAAGCACCGTAAGTCGTTCTGTTGTGGTTTGCGGTTTCCATGTGCACTACTCAAATGGCGGCTCAAGTCTTGATACGTGTCAAAGTGTTGCCCACAACCCTCTACGGTGCATTCGACTTTAGTACGCTTTGTTTTCTCCTTTCCATGTCCACTCAAATGGTCGCAAAATTCTTGAAACGTGTCAAAGTGTTGCACACAACCCTCTACGGTGCATTCGAATGGAGGACCAATTCTTTGGCGCTTTCCGTGTGCACGAGTCAAAGGTTGGCTCATGCTTTGTGACGAGGCACGGTGATCCTTACAACACTCTGCGGTGCATTTGACTTCTTTGCGAAATCTTTTGCGCTTTCCATGTTCAGTAGTGAAATGGTTGCTCATTTCCTGTAACGGGACAATTTGTTTCACACAACTCTCTGCGGTAGATTTGAAAAGAGTTGATTGTTGTCCACTGGTGCTTGCTGTTGCTTTGGACTTGTCCTGCAACTCGTTCGACACAGTAGAACAAGCCTTCAGTGAATCGCCATTTGAATGTGGCTCTGTGAGTGTCACTGGCAATTGTGACTCAGTCAGCCTAGATTCGTTCGATGCAAATGGAATAGAAGGGATACGGTCGATTGGCTCGAGTTGATTAGCTTGAACGGTGGTGGGTGTGATATGGTCAATGCTACTCATTCCGTTGCTTGATGAGATGTGCTGAGACTCATTTGATGGAACGTTTGATTCATGACTCGTTGAGTCAAACGATTGAGGACAAGAAAGGTTAAGCAACTCGTCCGAGTTGGGAGTCTGCAGAAGGTTGTTGGCTGATGCAGATGAGAGTGCATCATCATCGTCCCCAATTCCACCATTTGGTTCGACATGGGGCGAACATTGATGACCTTCGTGATCCAAAACATCTTCGGTGCGTTCATTGACAAATGAATGATCACTCGTGGTTGTTGTTGACTTGTCTTGCGACTCGTTCGACATGGTCGCCACAGTAGAACAAACGTTCAG
>JAKIJQ010000041.1:955000-1020000 GCA_023373905.1 Rhizoglyphus robini | reverse complement strand
AGTCGAATGGCTTTGGCATTGGCTCAAAGGTCACGCCCGAAACGATGGGCATTTGGATTTGGGGAAAGGTAGATCTCTCTCATAGTCTCGCGCCCTCTCGCCAGCTCACCCTCTCGCTATCTCACCCTCCCTCCTTCTCACCATCTCACCCAAACACCCCCCCTCTCTCTCTCTCTCTCTTTCACATACACTCGCGCACTCTCACCAGCTCACCCTCTCGCTCTCTCACTCTCCCACCCTCTCACCCAAACACCCTCTCTCTCCCTCTCATAAACTCGAGCCTTCTCGCCAACTCACCCTCTTGCTCTCTCTCTCTCTCTCTCTTTCTCTCTCTCACCCCCTCCCTCTCCCTCTCCCTCTCTCTCTCTCTCTCTCTCTCTCTCTCTCTCTCACCCTCCCTCTCCCTCTCTCTCTCTCTCTCTCTCTCTCTCTCTCTCTCTCTCTCTCTCTCTCTCTCTCTCTCTCTCTCTCTCTCATACACTCGCGCCTTTTCGCCAGCTCACCCTCCCTCCAGATATGAACACTATTAACCATGCCTTTTTGTTGGTTTAGCCACTCAAAATCGAGAACCCACACGGTCCGTCTCAGTGGGTTCTACTGTTGGACACGGAAGGTTTCGCTGCCACGAACGTGTCAGAGAACTACGATGCCAAGATCTTTGCTGTGTCCACTCTGTTGAGCTCCAAGCTACTGTACAACTCGGTGAAGATCATTGACCAGTCGGACATTGACTACTTGGAATTGCTGGCACGGCGCACTCAGCTGTTTGCACTCAAGGCACAGATGACCCCACAGAATGACTGGTCCGGTGACTTTAGCTCACAACTGCTCGACTTTCCCTCGCTCATTTGGGTGATACAGGACTTTGTGCAGGAGACCAATGACGAGAACTGCCGCGAGTGGCTACTCCGACTGTTGTCCACTCACACCCGTGAGGCCGAGTCGTACGAAATATCGTTGAAGGACATTTTCCCCTCGGCGGACTGTCACACTCTGTTCATTCCCTCGGCCCGAAAGCTCTTTCTCACCGATCTGTCCCGTGCCACGGAGGGCGACCTCACCGAGGAGTACCGAGCCGAGCGTGACCAGCTGCTGGCCAAGATCAAGTCCACAGTCAAGCCAAAAGTGAAGAACGGCAAACCATTCTCGGGCTCTGAGTTGGCCATGCTGCTTCGCATCCTCGTGAACGCTGCCAATGCAGGCTCACTCACCAACATACCCAACCGATGGGACGCCTTTCTCGAGAGTTTGCAAAAGTCCGCCGTGGAGGACTGCTTTCGGTTCTACCAGGCACACATGGCCAATCTGTTGGTGGAGCAGGCCAAGAACGAGCCGGTCAACTGTGCCCGACTGCAGACCTGGCAAGACCTGTCCCAGGAGAAGTCGTTCAGTCTGTTGGCTCACCTCCTTCAAGGCCTCACCAAAGCGCTCGGCGCAAGTAAGCCCGAACTGAACGACCTTATCGTGAAGTACTACGTATCGGTGGCTGAACTGAATCGACAGAAGATACACGTCAAACTGTTCAACATTCAAAAGAGTTACGAACTGAAGGTGGTGGATGAGTTTCTGCTGGTGCCGCTGCCAATGCTGAGTTCGGAACTGACCAAACGGGCACAGAACATGAGCGCACACTTGTCGGAACAGTTCTACACGGATGTGGGTGATCTTGTGGAGAAGTCCAATCTGACCAACTACATCGAGGGCCTGACCAAGTCGATCAAGCTCAATCTCGACTCAACTCTGCTCAAGAACAATCAAAAGTTGGACGTCTTCTTCGAGAACATCACCTCCTCCCTGGTGGAGGGCGCCTTCTCCGAGGTGAGCATCAACTTTGTGAACCCACTGGCACAGAAGACATTCGAGTCAATGCTCAAAAAGTCATACGAACGGTCAATTGAGGCATTCGATCGGCGGTCGGCTCGATTCCGAGAGGAGACTGTCGCCTACGAGAACAAACTCAACAAACTCAAGGTGAGCCTCATGGAGAAGGCCAAGGTGCTGCGTGAGGACAACGAAAAGTCCGTGGCCGCCTTCCTCAAGCGCGAAGCACTCAAGTTCCTGCAGGACTTTGACCGAATATCGTCCCTCTCCAAGAAGAACTTCCCAATGGACTTTGATCAGCTGAAGACGCTACTCAAGACGGAGATTGACCGACTGCAGGCCACCTTTGTGGAGGATCTGTCCAGCTACTCGGAGTACGAGGCATACAAGGCCGCACTGATCGACTTCCACACTGAGCTGGTCAAGATTGCAGAGGTGCGCAAGAACGAGAACTTCCAGGCGTACAAGGTCGAGGTGGAGACGCCGCTCAAGTTGGCCAAAAAGTCGATTATGCTGTCGGTGGACCGGTACAACACTCTGTTTGCCTTCAAGAAATTCGTAAGTAGAACTGATTCTGATTGAACCGAATACTAAATCTTGTTCTCTGTCTCTCTCTCTCTCTCTCTCTCTCTCTCGCCCTCTCTCTCGCCCTCTCTCTCTCTCTCTCTCTCTCTCTCTCTCTCTCTCTCTCTCTCTCTCTCTCCTCTCTCTCTCTCTCTCTCTCTCGCCCTCTCTCTCTCTCTCTCTCTCTCTCTCTCTCTCTCTCTCTCTCTCTCTCCCTCTCTCTCTCTCTCTCTCTCTCTTTCTCTCTCTCTCTCTCCCCTCTCTCCCTCTCTCTCCCTCTCCCTCTCTCTTTCTCTCCCTCGCGCCTTCTCGTCCTCTCTCCCTCTCTCTCTCCCTCCCTCTCTCTCTTTCTCTCCCTCGCGCCTTCTCGTCCTCTCTCTCTCTCTCTCTCTCTCTTTCTCTCCCTCTCTCTCTCTCTCTCTCTCTCTCTCTCCCTCTCTCTCCCTCTCTCTCCCTCTCTCTCCCTCTCTCTCCCTCTCTCTCCCTCTCTCTCTCCCTCTCTCTCTCTCTCTCTCTCTCGCCCTCTCGCCCTCTCTCTCTCTCTCTCGCTCTCTCTCTCTCTCTCTCTCTCTCTCTCTCTCTCTCTCTCTCTCTCTCCCTCTCTCTCTCCCTCTCTCTCTCTCTCTCTCAGGTCATATCGTCGTGTATGCTGCATCTGGACGATGGCAAGGCAAAGGACTGGCCACCGAAGCTCAAGGTGGACATTATCGAGTCGTTCATTCAGGACGATGACGAGCTGCGCTACCAACTCGAGGCCCGTCAAGGCTGGTGGTCACGCATTGTGGGATTCTTCCAGTGGCTGTGGTCACTGCTGTTTGGTTAGGGCTCAAAACACAATCGCTTCATCTTACATCCAACGTCTTACATCCAACATCTAACATCCAACGTCTAACATCTAACTTCAAGCCATCTCTGCCAAATCAAACTTGCCATTACCTCTTCTATGGCTTTATACCTTTACATCACAACATTACATAATTGTACTTTACTTTATTATGATTATCAAATATATACAACACAATATAGGGACAACATATACACAACAACGTTACATTACAACATAATAGGAACATAAACACAATATATGATACGATACACACAACAACATCCGACGATTTGCTCAGACATTACGCACATTACACAACATGTACGTTACATTACATTACCAATCTCGTATGTACAAATGTAAGTGGCCGTACATTAGGTCACTCATTATCTCTTTTTGATATTATAACCAACGATCCACTCTGCCTCATCTTGTCTTGGCTGACTTGCTTATTAGTCGAATTGCTGTACAAATGATGGCACTCGAATTAGCCATTGACTTGACATGACTCTCTGTGTAATGTTTAATAAATAATACGATTAGTTTAATTGTTTTGTGGCTTTTCTGATTGATTACCTTAAGTTGTGTCATTTTCGAGACAAAGGTGATCTTGTCTTTGAGCGCCTTGAATTGGAAGCTCTTGAGCCACCAGAAGTAGAGTCTACTCCACACCGACGGGTGGACAATGTAGACTGCATGCAGTCGTTTCCGATCTTGGTAACTCAGTAGATCGTTCAGTTCGGACAGGAAGGTGGGCTTGGGTAGATTCGCTTCGGTGACCTCGGTGTGAAAGTACACGATCACGTACTCCTGTGGACTGATTTGTCGAAGTAGTTCGATTACATAGTTGAGCGTAAAGTGAGTGCACATTGAGTCGGACTGGAAGCGGCTGCCCACGAGGGTGAGCACAGGCCGACCGGCACTGTCCACGCCACTGATGTAGATGGCTTGTTGAAGGTTGATGAGTTGGGACTTTTTCTCTTGTTCGGACATTAGTTTGACTTTGCGTTGTAGGCGTTCGCACTTGAGTTGTCGTTGGTACTCTCGAATGAGCAGCTCGTCACGGGTGGAACTGGCCGCCTGATTGAGACTGGCCACTGCTCGATAGTGAGCGACACTGTCCGATTTGGCCAACTGTCTACCGACGGAGACCAGTGACTCTGACCGATCTCTCTCGACCTCAACTTCCGTCACCTTAGTTTGGCAGTACTTCTTATCTCGACATTCTTGCATTCGGGCAAACTTACTTCTACCAATGGAGAGCACCAAACTGGACGAACTCGACGAGCCATCGGACGACGAGTCAGACGTCTCTTCGGACGAATTCTCATACGAAGACGAACTGTCTGCCCACTCGCTCGAACTCTGCAGCGCCTCAATTGGATTCTCCTTAATCCTAATGTCACGTTCAGGCCGAATCGGCTCGCCCATTGCACCGCCAACACTCGACGGCAACGAGAAGCACTGCACAAACTCCTCACACGGGTTCCGCGGGAAATAGAGTCGAATCAATGAGTCGTACAGGCGGTAATCGTGCTTGTTTCCGAGTACAAACACGATCAAATCGAACGAATCGGGAAAACGTTCCAGGAAACGGCGGACAACTCGAAGCCCCAAGTGAGTGGCTTCCTCTTCGGGGAAATTGTGCCGTGGGATGGTGAGAGAACCGAGTGCCAGAGTTCGGAGTCCGTACTTCTTGGCCGCCAGTAGAATGTTGTAGTAACAGTGGAAGAGAGCGTTCTCGGCTGCGCTACGGAATTTGCGTTTGTACTGGGGACTGGCCGTGTGGATGATGTAGCGTGGTAGGATTGAGTATCTAAAAGCGCAAAGTAGGGTTAGGTTAGGTTTTAGTGCTCGAAAGTTAGTGTTTGTATGTTAGTGTTCGGATGTTAGTGTTTGTATGTAAGTTTGTAAGTTCAGACTTACCCTTTCGTAATCTTAATCGAACCCACCCGACAGTGCTTCACTCGATTGAACAGACACTTCCGCAACTGAGGACCCGACTGCTCATACAAATGATCACCGAATCGAGTGCATCGTTCAAAGCGTTCATTTGTTGCGTGAACCAGTGCATCCACATCCAGTCGCAGTGGATCACCACGCCACAATGCAACCTTCGAGTTGATCAGCGAGTCCGTGCCAAAGACTACACTCGAGTGTGTAGTTTGTTGATGTTCGGCAAAGAAACGTTCCTCTTCTTCCAATGAGTCCAACTCGAATGAGGTTTGGTCTTCGCGTTCAGACCAGCGGACAAGTCTCGATGTGCAAATCCAATTGGTGGCTTCCATGTTTGGTTGGTTGTCCGAGTTCGAATTCGTGTTTGCGTTTTTTCAATGTTTTCTTCTCCAGCTGATCGATGATGATGCTGCCAACCGATGCCAATCGAACTTCCATATGGCAAATCGAACGAACGAGACAGGCCAATTTATTGATGATGATGATGAACGATAAAACTGATGAGGAGAGTTGGCAGTTGTGGTGGTTAGAGTGGGATGGTCTCCGAGGACAACCAGCGCGATAAGACGCTACTTACACTCACACACACTCAATACATGAATGAATGAATGAACAAATGTGCATGCGTCCGTGCGTGCTGGGAATGAGTTCGGAAAGGATCAATTGATGGATGTGTTCACATAATTTAACATGTTTGATGGCTGATGATGGTACATGGTGGACAGAACACTGAATGACACTTTTACCGCAATTCGATTCAATGCGCCACTGTGAAAATGAATGACAGAACGAATGATGCCACAGTGAATTGAACTGCACTCGCAGTAGTGAACAGAACAGAACAGAGACTGCCGCTTCTTATACTCAAAGACAGACACTAAGAACAGTATACCACTCATTAACCAAATGTATACATTGACTGACAGGAGAGACAAGACAAGACAACATTGACAAGTGATCCTCTCTTGATTGATGATTACCATGATGATGATGATTGTGATGACACTTCTGTGTACTGCTGCTGCACTGGCCATAGACAGACCGACGGTCAAGAGACTCAAATGCTAATTATAATCGAACCAAAACAATCATCAAATTGACCCCAAACAAAACAAAAAAGAGGGAGAGTAAGTGGAAATGTAATCGGAAGAAGAAGACGACGAGAGCACGAGCCACTTGATAAGACCGACATTAGCACTCATGAGCACACACACACAGAGAGAGAGAGAGAGAGAGAGAGAGAGAGGGAGAGAGAGAGAGAGAGAGGAGAGAGGGAGAGAGGGAGAGAGGGAGAGAGAGAGAGAGGGAGAGAGGGAGAGAGAGAGAGAGAGAGAGAGAGAGAGAGAGAGGGAGAGAAAGAAAGAGAGAGAGAGAGAGAGAGAGAGAGAGAGAAAGAGAGAGGGGGGAGAGAGAGAGAGAGAGAGAGAGAGGGCGAGAGAGAGAGAGAGAGAGAGAGAGCGAGAGAGCGAGAGAGAGGGAGAGAGAATGCGAGCGAGCAAGAGAGAGAGAGAGAGAGAGAGAGAGAGAGAGAGAGAGAGAGAGAGAGAGAGAGAGAGAGAGAGAGAGGGCGAGAGAGAGAGAGAGAGAGAGAGAGAGAGAGAGAGGGCGAGAGAGAAAGAGAGAGAGAGAGAGAGAGAGAGAGAGAGAGAGAGAGAGAGAGAGAGAGAGAGAGAGAGAGAGAGAGAGAGAGAGAGAGAGAGAGAGAGAGAGAGAGAGTGAGAGAGTAGAAGCAAATCGTGTGTGTTCTAATGTAAACACATTCTAACCAAAGATTGTATTGACTGAACAAACAAGACTGAAACTGGGATTTACCGAGATAATGAGCTGAGTCCAATCGATGATGATGATTATGATTGTGCAAGGTGGACTGCAATGTGCATCTTATTGAACGAGTATCGATTGATTTTGGTTGTGTTCGATTTGTTCTTTTCCCTTTCCCTTCACTTAACTTCCTATTGGTTAATGTATTAATCGAAAGGAAGCATAATTGCTAATGCTGCACTTTAGATGGGTTGAGTGCACATCAGGTTTCGATGAGTCGGTGAGTGTGAGTGCGCTATCAATGTATGCATGAATTGCGCCTGCTGCTGTTGCTGTGCGCCCTCGATCATCATCACTCGATGACATTTAGCCGACAAATTGAGAGATGAGGTACGAATGAAAGTTCAATCTAAATGTTGAGATATGATTAATCTACTAAAAGATCGTTTTGGCGTAGATCGTTTTGCACTGTGTGCATGAGTGTGTACTCGTGTGTGTGTGCGTCTGTCTGTCCGCCTATGTAAATGTACTACATTTACATGCCGTCTTTCAAGTTCAATAATCAGGTTAAGAGTTGAACTTAGTCATTGATTGACCAGTGGTCTCTCACTCCCTCCTCTGGTGACTTTCTTCCACTTCTGACTGCCGGTGAGAGGTTATAAATAACCAACGCCTGTCTGTCGTAGTGCACTAGTCACGATTCGACTGTCTGACTTGGCGTTTTCTCTTTTGCCTTTCTCTATCTCCTCTCACCCCCCTCCGCAACGACTTACCCACTCTCTTGGTGTGCCTTTATTCACGTTGGTCATCACTTTTGTCTCACCTCGGTCTCTGGTTTGGTCTGATCTCAAGTTACAAGACCCAAGTCTCCCGTTACTATACATTGGTTATGTCTTCTGTTTCTCGTTCGAACACTTCCTCTTCTATGGCTTCACATACAAGCTCTCGTACCGCCGATGCTAAGCCCGACTCTGAGTGCAGTCCACCACCGCGGGCAACCACCAACCGAAAGCCACGTTGGATGGAGATAAGTGGCGAACTTTTGCGGGCTCCCAAGAAGGCCTTTCCTACCTCTCACATGTATGACACTATCGGTTCCGAACCAGAGGCACCGCCACGAAGTGATGACAACAACAACAGCGGACAAGGATCGAAGCGACAGCAGTCTGATACAGCTGACTCGGGCACTGGACCCAACACCGAAGGGAACAAGTACAGCTACTGGCGGAGTCTCCTAGTGCAAACTCACCGACGTGAAGTGCCCTCACTTCCACTCGAGTACAACTACAAGGCAGGAGAGGAGTATCCGTCCGAGTCGAAGAAGATCAAGCTCAATAGAGAAGATGATGTCGAACAGGGCGACGGCGGTAGCAGCAACAACAAACGCAATATCATCACCGAGATGTTGCCACATGAAGAGGAATCGGCAAAACCATTGCCAGTACGACGTCCACCGCCGCCACCACCACCACCAGCCGGTTGCGGTGCCGATGCACAGAAAGAGTACGAGTCACGCATTCGAGAATGGAAGAAGCAGATCGGCGAACGAATCGAGAACGAGAATGAGTGAGAGTGAGCGCTGCTGGTGGTGATGCACCCTTTCCCTCTCTTCACTAGTCTATTTTTGTGTTTAATATTTCGAATTTAACCTTTCGATGTAACACACACACACACACACCTTATTACACTGTACACATACACAGCTGTTCATCATTATACACTACTGCTAATAATAATAAAGATTAAAAGTACATCATTTTGGTGTAGTAGTTTGGTTTGGTGTTTTGTTGTTGGGAAAGTCTGCTTTCTGATTAGGGAAGACCCATTTCAACACTTTGATTCGGTTTAGACAGACAGTAGGAAGGCTTAATCTCTCTCTCTCTCTCTCTCTCTCTCTCTCTCTCTCTCTCTCTCTCTCTCTCTCTCTCTCTCTCCCTCTCGCCCTCTCGCCCTCTCGCCCTCTCGCCCTCTCGCCCTCTCGCCCTCTCTCTCTCTCTCTCTCTCTCTCTCTCTCTCTCTCTCTCTCTCTCTCTCTCTCTCTCTCTCTCTCTCTCTCTCTCTCTCTCTCTCTCTCTCTCCCCTCTCTCTCTCTCTCTCTCTCTCTCTCTCTCTCTCTCTCTCTCTCGCCCTCTCTCTCGCCCTCTCGCCCTCTCCGCCCTCTCTCTCTCTCTCTCTCTCTCCCTCTCTCTCTCTCTCTCTCTCTCTCTCTCTCTCTCTCTCTCTCTCTCTCTCTCTCTCTCTCTCTCTCTCTCTCTGGTAATTTGGTTGCACTACTCTACTTGTGTTGAGTGGCACAATCGGCTTGTCCTCTTCAAGTCTGTCCTTAATTGCCTTATCAGACTCACATGTACAGTAACGTATCAGATGCAGTGGTAGAAAACTGGCCAAGTACAAGGCCTGGTTTCAATGTGTGTCCCACAAGTGCACTCACCATCATCTTCATGTGTCATGTGTGTTCGCAATCTTCATCACCATCAATCACTCAAATGTGACCCATTTTGATATGGCGCCAAGAGCGAAAGCCCAAGAGTACAACATACGAACACAACATATGAGCACACACAGTACTCTCAGATACATACTAACACATACGAACGCGTGCACTCTTGAGTGTTGAGTGTGTTGGTTTTGCCGAATTTGATAACAAAGCGAAATCGAATTGTACAAATCAATCAAACCAAATCAAATCGATTCGCATCATATGACAGATGATGACAAATGTTATCTTTATTGATTCATTGAAGCTGCCAGTAAGAGAGTGATGGCTCGAGTATTAATTGTGTTTAGTGTTGTTGTTCATTATGCAATAGATAGAGTTTCGATGGATAGTTTGGATCAAATCAATAATAATAACAATAAAACATAATAGTAATAGTAGTTGAAACAAAATAGACAAATTACAAAATAAGTACATAAATAAGTAACAAATAGGGAAAAGGGAGAGAGAGAGGAGAGAGGATAGAGAAAGAGGAGAATGTGTCTGTGTGTTTGTTCGTTCATGTGTTCCATAAAATAGAATACGTAATACTAATGTGAATGTGAATGTATACTCTAGGTCAGGTAGCTTGACTAGCTTAGTAGTAGTAGTATTAGTGGTAATAGTAATAATTTGGACACTAATACCACAACTAATGAGTGACACCCTGTATGTTGAGGTTCAAGTTCAAGACGTTCGATGAAGCTAAACTAACCAACTAACAAATAAGTAACTCACTGCTAAGTAACGTACCGATACGGCCTTCCGCCAAGTACTCGATTGATGATACGAAGGAACGATGCTGATGATGATGAAGTCAATGATGATTAGTCGTTGGTTAGTTTGGTGAATGAAGCAAAAATTCCACCGAGTCAGCGAGATACATTACTTTACGATGTGTGTAACGAAATGTGTATGTGAGTTGATAATGTGTTTTGTATATTAATTGATTGATTTTGGTTGATTTTGGGTATTCCCAGTCAAGTTGTGAATGTGTTTGTGTGTGTGTGTGCCTTCTGTTTGTGTGTTCGAAGTGTTCGATGTAGACGAAGACGATCTGTGTGTGTGCCTGATCATTGAGATACATCAAATGATGATGATGATCGATTGTGTTGTTTATGTTATGTCAGAGTGTCTGTGTATCTGTCTGTCTGTGTCTGTGTGTATCTCGGTTGGTGTATGGGTTGGTTGCTGCACGTGTGTATGTCTGTTTGTTCGATTGCTCAACATTCGATTACATAGGACTAAATGAGTTCGAAAATCGAACTTCGAGCGAATGAAGAAGATCAATGGTTAGGTGTGTTGAACGTAGTGGCGATATGTTCTATAGTGGTGATGTATGTTCGATTGTTGTTGTCCGTGAACGCACTTACGAGCTCATCAACAATGCATAGCCACGAGTATCGAGTGGTACTTCTCGACCACGTTCTCATACTCACGACTCAGTTGATATCTGTCCACCTTTGGCTCGGTCTCGTATCCCTCGGGCACCGCTTCATGCTCGGACACGTCTTCGTATCTGGCCATTCGACGCAGCTCCTTGGCGTACTTTCGCTCCAGTCGCTGTTCGATGTCTGCTCGGTAGGCTCGATACTCATCCAGGTTTGTAACGTCTGTCTCCTTCAGACGCAGTATCTCGTACACTCGTCTCGCCTGTTTGCCGCTGATCTTGTACTGGTCACGTGCCTCCTTGGCCATGTCTTTGGTCCAGCCGGACCGGAGTCGCTCGGGTACATAGGAGGCCAGTCCGGCACACAGACTACAGTCGAGCACATCTCGCCACAGTTTGAGCTGATCCGAAGGCTCCTCGAAAGTGATGTCAAAGGTCTTCTCGTTTCGGTACTGTTGGTAGATGTGGCCCAGCAGATGCAGACCGAGACTGGTCTTGGCGTACGGTGGCAGTACAAAGTACTGTGAGATACAGGCGCGCACATTGTCTGGATAGGAATTGAACCGATACACGGCACAGTAGCCTGCGAACACAAACACTGGCTGCTGCTGGTCTGGTTCACTGTCCGCAGGTGGTGGCCCGATCTCGTACACCACGTAAAAGTCCCAACGGTCATTGGTTGGGTTGATGTACGAGACTGACTCGTTCAGCCACAGCTGGAACGACTGAATCCGTTCCAGATAGCCCACGAATTGTGGGTTGGTGTTGTCCAACTTGAAGACCGAAAAGCCACGATGCGAACTTGAACACCCGCGATGGTCACTGTGGTCACGACAGTGCTCATCAAGACAGAATTGCTCCAACAGTCGACCAAATGGAATGAATCTGCGATTGTCGGCCAAAAGCTGCTCATACTCGCGATAGTTTTGGTGCACTTTGGTGAAGTAGCGGGTGGTGATGAAGTGGCCAATGTCGTCCACCCGGACACCCTTCACCAGCGCACTGTGGTCGTCCTCGTGAATGGTCGAGGAGTACTGGGCGTGCATGAAGATGTGCAGTGTGGCACTCGAATAGTACAACTGCACGGACAGGTCCTTGTAGCCGTAGATGCGCTCGCCCGGGCCAAACACCTGACAGGAGAAGTCGGGCTGGAAGGTGAGCACACGATTGAGCGGCCTGTCCGGGTGCAGGTTGAATGGGATGGTCGAGTTGAGTTGAGGACAAGCACGCAGCTCTGTGATCATTTCATCGGGACTGGTCAGCAGCTTTATCTGGACACACTCGTTTGCGTGTGAAATGTAGTTTGACACTGGGACTGTTGCCATTGTGTTGTGTCTACTGAGAAGGAAGGGGAGAAAGAGTGAGAGTGAGTGTGTGTGTGTGTTAGATGGAGAGAGAGAGAGAGAGAGAGAGAGAGAGAGAGAGAGAGAGAGAGAGGGCGAGAGAGAGAGAGAGAGGGCGAGAGAGAGAGAGCGAGAGAGAGAGAGGGCGAGAGAGAGAGAGAGAGAGAGGGCGAGAAGGCGAGAGGGCGAGAAGGCGAGAGGGCGAGAGAGGGTGAGAGAGGGCGAGAGAGAGGGCGAGAGGGTGAGAGGGCGAGGGAGGGTGAGAGAGAGGGCGAGAGAGAGAGAGGGCGAAAGAGAGAGAGAGAGAGAGAGAGAGAGAGAGAGAGAGAGAGAGAGAGAGAGAGAGAGAGAGAGAGAGAGAGAGAGAGAGAGAGATTTGAGTGAGGATTACTCCAATAGTAAGATAAGATTATGCTTACGATTATGATGACGATTGTGAGTGATTCTGTCAAAGTCTTTCTATGTCACAGAATAGGATAAAGATGACAGCTAACGAGCCAAACGATGATGAAGGTGATGACCAGCACACGAATCGGAGACCGCCACTCACGTAAGCACACACTCACACAAAGTCGACCACCGACAACCGTCCGTCCGATCGACCAACCCGTCAGAGAGTGAAAGACAGAATGTGTGTGTGCACTCTATTGCTGTGTGCTGTGTGTGCTCACAACTCGCACTGGCCACCACAAAGGTAAGTCAACGAGCACGCACTCTGACTGTCCTCTCTCACTGACTGTGTGCGGAGTTGCGCTCAGTCCAGTGTTTCTATGTGTAATTAGAATGTGTGCCTCTGGTGGTGCTGCTGCTGCTCCTGGTACAGAATGATGCCAAAAGGAGGTAGTTGCTCAAAATAGACTAATAGTAATAATAATCTTATGGGCTTGTGGCTGAAAGGCCAACGAGACTGACAAGCCGACGAGAGTCTTAGACAAGCGACAAGGTGACTCGCGGTGGTGGTGGCGATGATCGTGCTAGTCGAGAGAGGTGCAAATGCAGACAGACAACCAACAACAAAACTGATCGGCCTTGGATGAGGACGACAATCGCGTACAGGAGACAACTACCATTCGACCGGTGGAGGTACTGCTGATGGAGATGATGATGATGATGCAGCATGCAGAGATCACCTCGATCGGTTGCGTAATACGCGCGATGGCCTCTCACGGTGACGGTGACTGCAGACTACCGATCAGACAGCTTGATTACATTCACTGACTGACTGGCTGGTTGACAGTGTGTGCAGTGCACTGCAACCAATGTGTGAACATTCCCGATAAGAGATGCACAAAACTGTGCACAGGCCACTGACGGGCGAGAAAGGGAAAAGATGATGAAGAAGAAGAAAAGGCGAACGAATTACAAAGACAAACAAAAAAGAATACACATCTGACAGAGAGAGAGAGAACTCGATATTATTATTGTTATTATTGTCGAGTGTGCAGTGTGTGTAGATGTGGAGGGAATGGTTGCGCAACGTGCAACTCTCTGACATTTGCACTCACTCTCTCCCCATCATCATCGTCGAGTGCACTCTTCATCCTAAGGCCATCATCTCGTACTTTCCTCAGTAAGGACTCCTCACTCACACGGAAAGCGCTCTGTCAATGACAAAACCCTTCTCTCTCTCTCTCTCTCTCTCTCTCTCTCTCTCCCTCTCTCTCCCTCTCTCTCTCTCTCTCTCTCTCTCTCTCTCTCTTTCCCTCTCCCTCTCTCTCTCTCTCTCTCTCTCTCTCTCTCTCTCCCTCTCTCTCCCTCTCTCTCTCTCTCTCTCTGCACTACTCAGAGTTCGTTCTCTCGTCTTGTTTTGTCCTCGATCTCTTTTGGCCAACCAAGCCAACGAGCAAACCGAATCAAACCAGCCAAACCAAACCAACCAACCAACCAACCAGTCACACACACACACAAACAGGCCAACTCAGCCAACTTTTGTCAGCCCACGCCAATTTCCTTTGAATTGTGCTCTGTGCGTTCAATTCAGTAGTGCGCTCAGGTTTTTTGTGTGTCGTTCGTTCGTTTGCTTTGCGATAGCTCACTCACTCGCTCTCTACTCTATTTGCTTGGTGCACATCTCTTTTTTTATTCGTTTCGTTGTTGTTAATGGTATTAGCGCGAAGTGATTGCCTAACCAAATGATGATGATGAAGGCACATTACTACTCTGTGTATGTATGTATGTCTATGTATGGGAGAAAGAGAGAGAGAGAGAGAGAGAGAGAGAGAGAGAGACAGCGGGCGAGAGAGAGAGAGAGAGAGAGAGAAAGCAAATGCCGCGATCAGAGTGAGTTGTACTACACCGAGGGAGTACTGCTACCGACCGATCGACTGAGTGAGAGAGAGAAAGAGAGCCGAATGCCGCCGACGCCGATGATGATGATGATGACGCCGATTTCTGTGCTGTGTCGTTTGCCAGCTCGACTCTCGAACGAAGCTCGACACTGAACACACATCGAGACACACACAGCACACACAGCTGCCAAACAAATTACTCGAGTGGTGCTGCTGATGATGATGGTGATGGTGGCAATGGCACAATGTATGCACTGACAAACATATACATTTGCTGTTGGCCAAAAACAGCGAGAAAGCGAACAGCAGCCAACACGACCAAACCGAGTGCTGCTGCACAAACAGCATTAAAGATCGATTATTATATTAATATTATTAATACACATCGCATATACACTCTACTCTAGTCTATAGTATATATCACACTCAAATGACGCATTTGGATGTGTTCGCTTACTACTTAATGGAATCACTAATGATCATACACGGTTACATCATTTTATTAGTATTATTCATTCTGGGTTATATTGGAGAAAAGTAATGAGATAACAAGAGAAAGAAAGAGAGATTAAAAGGAAGAGAAAGAAGGGAGAGAAAGAAAGTGGCGATGCTCCTCGCTGGGTTGAACTGTAATGTCTTATCCCAATAGAGTGAGAGGTGAGTACAAATAGAAACAGTTAACAAGTCTGGTTATATGTTACATAATATAATAAATAATATACTAAAATCATCACTGATTATGAGTGCAATACTGCACATTCGGCTTATTCAGGCTTCTCCTCCAGTATTCGTTTAAAACTGAACGGTTGGAAGGCATAGCCATCGCCGAGATAGAATTTCGACTGGAACTCGACCCAATGCAGACGAATGGCGTGCAGAAAGGCGGACAGTCCCTCCATCAGAATGAGAATCGACACCGTGAGAACGGCCCAGAAGCCAAAAGTGGCAAAACACATCAATGCATTGATGTACTTGCCCGCAGGGCCTGTGAATTCGGCAGAAAGGCCAGCTCGCATCACCATTGACCAGAGCACCTCACTCAGTTGGGAGTGAGCGAGTGACAGTGCCCAGAGACGGAGATAGGACGCAGTGTGGGAGATTGAGCCGAGACAGTACTCGATCGTGTGGATGGCCTGGTGAATGTAAATGTCGCCCGCACTCTCGCCGTGGCCATCATCGGCGGCGTGTTCTTCGGCTTTTTTGGCTGTAGACGCTTCGCCTTTCGAATGATTCGAGTGATTGTTTGCAACATTGTTTGATTCAATATCTGCTTTCACTTTCTTGGGTTTAGTGCACACGAGAAAGGTTGGCTTCACCAGCAACATCACGGGTATTGAGCCAAGTGCCGCGAGTAGTAGCACAGTTTGGATCACTTGTTTGCCTTCGAACCATGGCACGAGATAGGGCGGACTACCATCGCCCTTCTCTGGGTACTTCATCAGGAACATGTTGATAAAGTCAATGAGAATGGAGGGCGCATCACTGGGCACCCACACGGTGAGCCACTTGATGAACACCAGCGTGATCATGTAGCCAAACAGTGCGAGCAGAAAGATCATTTGTGGGGCAAATTCAAAGAAAATGCTAACCAGACTTCGGTTGTTGATGTGATTGAACAGGCTCAGGGTGACACCGAAGAACATTTGCATCACACCCAGAATGATGGACAGTTTCATTTTGAACGAGTTGAGAAAGAGGATCTTGTTGCCCGACAACTGCCACGCTGGGTCAATGCCGTACGGATAGACCGTGTCGCCTTTTTCGAGGTAGAGTGAATTACAAAATCCTACCACCGTTTCACTGCTGTACGTGCAATTTCCAGGGTGGGGTGCCAGGAAGGACGTGCCAAACAGATTGACCGACTTGGCGAACACATCATTGTAGATGAAACCCGTGTACATGGAGAACATGGACATCAGTAGGATGATGTAGCGGCCATCGAAGAAGGTGAGCCAAATTTCGTTGTTACTTGCACCGGTTAACCGTCGCTCGAATAACACCATCCACAGCGCAAACATCAACATGATGAAGCCGTGACCGGCATCGGCGAACATGACCGCAAACAGGAATGGGAAGGAGATGCACGTGTACGGCATTGGATTCATCTCACCGTAGCGCGCAATGCCATACGAGTCCACAATGCCCTGGAAGCCTTTGGTCAACTTGTTCAATCGGTAATAGGTTGGCCGGGTCATGCTTGTCGGAATGATTTCCACCGCTGCCTGTCCCTGCACACCAGACTTTTTCGCTACTTGATCAATGCGGAAGCGCAGCCGATGATAGTCCGTATTGGCACACCAGCACTCGGCAATGAAGCCCTTCTCGGTCTTGCGGAACATGTTCAGTGTGGCAAAGACTGCCTTCAACTTGGTGACCTGTATCTTCCATGTCTGCAGATTCTCCGCCTGTGCCAGTGCCATCAGCATTCGGTACTTCTGCTTCAGTGTCTGTTCGATCACCATTTTGAGGTCCTTCATGTTCGACTCCACCGAGATGGACATCTCCCGAAAGTCGGCACTGTTCGAGGGCACCTTGTACACGGTGGCCCGGAACGCATCGGAAATTTTCTTCAACTTTGCATTCAACTGATCGCCCTGACACATCACCAGGAAGACCTTCTTCTTCACCAGCTCTTCTGCCTTCACATCGTCGATGGGCGTTTCAATGTCAAAGAACTGTACCAGTACATTGTTGCCACAGATGCGCCAAATGATCGTGTGAAAGGACTGGGCCTTGTCCGCACGGATCACACCCGTGATGGTGTGCAGCTGATTTTTGGTGTCCTGGCCGTGAATGTTGCGAAACTGGGCAATCCGTTCGCTTGGCTCTTCGCCCGGCCGAAAGAACTCACCCAGTACGGAGCCAGTTCGAGTGTCGGAGCGACTGAACTCGAGCGATCGGTGTGTCTTGAGCAGTACCTGGTTCATCTCGTTGAATTCCATCTGCTTCACTCGTAAGGACTCGAGATGTACGTTCACATCGCGCAGATTACGATCCAACTCTTCGACGTTCGCTTCGAGTCGAAGTATTTCACGGTAGCGCGGTACGTTCGGATCGCCAATTGGATTGCTCACCAGAATGTTGCCCTCTTTGGTGATCTGATCGGACAGGTAGACGAGACGGCGGTCAATGTCCTCCACTCGGCGCACTTCGTCCACATAGGTTCGCTGGAAGGGGTTCACGCCAACGTTCAGGTCACGGAATTCGGTTATGCCTGATTGAGAGAGAGAAAAAGAGAGTGAGAGAGAGAGAGAGAGAGAGAGAGAGAGGGAGAGAGAGAGGGCGAGAGAGAGGGTGAGAGAGAGAGAGAGAGAGAGAGGGCGAGAGGGCGAGAGGGCGAGAGAGAGGGCGAGAGAGAGGGCGAGAGAGAGAGAGAGAGAGAGAGAGAGAGAGAGAGAGAGAGAGAGAGAGAGAAAGCAGTAACAAACAACAAACCAAGATCTCCAAGTTCACAGGTGACATCAAAAGCAATACTCGGCTGTAGAAAAATGTGGCACAGATTCATCTCCTCGGAACGGAAGACGCCCGTGGTGGGCGAGTCGCCCTGGTCTTTCGTCATCTTGGACACTTCTCAACAGTTGAACAGACGAACAGTTAACCAAAATGGTCAAGCAAACTGAATAAGAAGAAGATGAAGATGAAGAGAAACGCCGCTGACCAACCGACGATGTGTAGCAGAGTGAGGCACACACACAAAAGTAAGGAAAAGGGTGTTAAAGATCGAAGCCACGTCGATGAAAACGTAAATGTCTAAAGGAAAGTGACTCAGTCTCAAACTAATAAGTCCGTCAAGTGGGTAAGATAAAGTGGCGATATGGCTAATGGCCAGGTAGGTGAGAGGAAGGCACAAACTAGTCAAACTCAAACTAGAGTAGACATTCTTAAGTGGATGAGATGACGGACGAGATGAGACGAGAACGCGAGAGAGAGAGAGAGAGAGAGAGAGAGAGAGAGAGAGAGAGAGAGAGAGAGAGAGAGAGAGTTGATCGAGACAACGACAATCGGTTAGCCGACGATGATTAGCCGTGAGACAGACAGAGAAAATAGTGCGCGTACACAAAGTGATCTGTCTCGACTTATGCCTAATCGATGGCTGGTCGTGCACAAGTGGTGCTGGTGGTGGTGCAAAGTGCTGCTGTTGCTGCTGCCGCACTCGACAATATATCACTACTTCATGCAGAGTTGATGATGATGAAGGTTTGTAAGAGCATTACATAGGTAACCCTTGAAACGAACCTGGGTGGCCTGGTTACTAGTGTTCAATTACAGAGACTCAACACATTCCTGCCACATTGACACTGACTAACGTAATAAACAAATAAATCAGTGTTCGTCGTCGTAGTCGGCACTACCAATCGATTAATGGCAATCACATACACTCAACACACAAGTAATAATAATTGTCAAGTTCAATAAGTCACTCTCTCAAATATGACAATAAATATGCATAACTGAGATAACACAGCTGCGCCCATTACTAGTTACTACGATCACACTAATTAATTGACCATGAGCGAGACTGTGAGTCGAGTTTCGAGTGAGCGAGAAGCAAAAAAGTTATCACTGAATGGCATTTGTGTGCAATATGTTCGAAAGTAGAAAGTGAACCCACATGAGACAATGCGACATGCCAGTGACGACTGTACATTTGGTTGGTGCTGGTGTACATTTGCATTTGCATTTGTGTGTATGTGTGTGTGTGCTCATGTACATTATATTGTCGAATTGTCAATTTGACATGTGACTCCGAACAACCGTTCATGGCAGCCTACAGCTGTCTCGTGTCACACACATACACTACAGAGTACTGTACAATTGAGAGTAATCCCACACTGTCATGTCGATGATCCTATTTGTGCAATGCAATAATTCATATCGATTTATGACATATTTCTAGTTGTAGATCACTACTCGCATTAGCATTGACTTGCATTAGATCGGTCGCATTGCATTAGCCACCAAAAGCCGCCACTTGCCAACCAAACCTTGTGTGCGTGTGTGTGTGTGTGTGTGTGTGTGTGTGTGTGTGTGTGTGTGTGTGTGTGTGTGTGTGTGCGTGTGTGTGTTCGCTCTCTGTTCCGGTCGACCATCATTAGGCGATGGTTTGTGTGTGCTCATTGAGATTTGTAGTGTGTTTGCGCCAATGCCAATGCTACCACACTGATCAGGGCAATCCGTTCAAATCAAATAGATCAAATGAGATCAATTGAGGAGGTAATTGAGGAGATTGAGTGAGTGAGTAGATTAGGAGTAGAGGGTGCACCATGGTAAGCGCAATTTAGCGTTGCTCGATTTGAAGCACATGGCAGCATTTAGATATATTAGTGTGTGTGTGTGTGTGTGCTTGGCTATGTACCGTAGAAACAACATTTGTGTGTTGTCACAATAGTTGGCCAGTCAATCATAAATGGCGCCATTCACCTCACACAACACCAATGACAGATGGCACAAGTCAGACTGACTGTCTTAAATGGCCAAACACGGAGATGCTCACTTTGTCTGTTTAAATGCTACTTCTTCTGTTGATGTTTTCGTAGGGCACATCGATCGCCGGTCAACCCAAGTATCTGTCCCATCTGGCAACCAGCTCAATATGCAGCATGTTCAGCACTCTCTTTCGGTCACATTGACAAATCCACCACCAACCACTTCACGCTGAAGTCTCTCTACTAGAAACTGTCCTTAGTCAGTCAGTCAGTCAGACAGATGCACAACCATCGGTGGCCACCGGCAACAACCGCAACTCTCATGAATCTGGACGCAACTATCGTCTGGCAGCTATGAAGTCGAGTGCTCAACCATCAGAGCCCGCCGCCACAACCACCTACAAGCGGCCTACTACCAATGGAAGATCCATCTCTTTATTGAGAAGGAGCTATTCTGTCTTGCCTGTTGTTTGTCTATTGGCCAGCTCGCACCATTCCAAGTCGCATTACAACTCGGCCAATTAGCACTTAGCTCATACAGGCCAGAACAAGTGCTCTCTCTCTCTCCTCTCTCTCTCTCTCTCTCTCTCTCTCTCTCTCTCTCTCTCTCTCTCTCTCTCGAGCAATGCCATTTGTGGCCGAGACAGTGTCAATCTCGCCCCGAACCACTGTCAAACAAATCGGTTATTGCTACTACTTGATGATGCTCGTCAAGCAAGCAGAATGGAATCTCTCGCCATAACATTTACCTTGTACAGACTGTACCTGAAAAGAAACGATCGTCAGTGACCAAACCAAAGTGCGAACCACGGTCACAAACTGACAAACTCAAGTACATCTCTCATCTGGCCACAAATGTCAGTGAGCAGCAGATTCAACCCTCCAATTAGTGAGTACACCACCACTCGGCCGGAGCAGATCTGGTCGCACAAGCCTGTCCGAGCCCAGCATATGAATTGAATGTTCCGTCATGTAGTGGCCATCACCAGCATAATCACCACAACCAAACGGTGTGTAACTCCATCAATGATGGCTACTTAGCAACAAGCCAATAGGCGATTGCTTCTACAAGAACACTTTAGTTTAGCAAACCGAATAGTCTCGCACTAGAGAACGAGACGAACACAATGCCACAGAGCGTAAAATGGAAATTCAACTAGAACACGAATCAAAACCAAAAATAGTTTATTATTAAGTTGGATCAATCAATTATCATCATTTAAGAATAGGGAAAGAACGTTTTGGGACATTACACACAACAAACAAACAACAACAAAACAGAACAAAACAGACATCAAAATCATCTTCATGTGATTCATTCATTCATGCAAAACTGTGTGTGAGTGACTGTGTGTGTGCTCGCTCTCTCGTCCGGTCGACCACCATAAGGCGATGGTGTGTGTGTTCATAGAGATTTGTAGTGTTTTAGTGCCAATGCCAATGCTACCACACTGATCAGGGCAATCCGTTCAAATCAAATAGATCAAATGAGATCAATTGAGGAGATTGAGTGAGTATGTGAGTGAGTTCATTATGAGTGTAGAGTGTGCACTAGGATTTGATGCACAATGTGCAATTGCACATGGCAGCAGTTAGATATATTAGTGTGTGTGTGTGTTTGCTTGGCAATGTACCGTAGACACAACATTTGTGTGTTGTCACAATAGTTGGCCAGTCAATCATAAATGGCGCCATTCACCTTAAACAAATCCGTTTGTCGCTGGTTCTAGTCAGAACGACTGCCTTTAATGGTCGAAAACGAACACATGTCAGTCTGGTCTTGCCGGCAGTCACTTTGCCGGCGGCCGTTTGTCAGTCGGCAAGCCAAGTCACTAATGATGAGATTTAACTCGAGCGAAAGTACTTTAAGGGTAAGTGACACTTTGAACAGTACTATATTACCCAATCGTCTAATACACATATTTTTGTGCAAAAACTAGCTACATTAAAGCAAAGCCGCATTTTGTGGCCAAACCGAAGCGCACATCGATCAGACCGGTCAACCAAAGTACATGTCCTTTCAGCAACAAATTCGGTAAGAAGCAAGTTCAGCACTCCCATCCGTGGCCACATTGGCAACAACCACCAACACTGCCATTCCACACTGGAGTCTCTCTCTCTCTCTCTCTCTCTCTCTCTCTCTCTCTCTCTCTCTCTCTCTCTCTCTCCCTCTCTCACTCGCCCTCTCGCCCTCTCGCCCTCTCTCCCTCTTCCTCTCGCCCTCTCTCTCTCTCGCCCTCTCTCTCTCTCCCTCTCTCTCTCTCGCCCTCTCTCTCTCTCGCCCTCTCTCTCTCTCTCTCTCTCTCTCTCTCTCGCCCTCTCGCCCTCTCGCCCTCTCGCCCTCTCGCCCTCTCGCCCTCTCGCCCTCTCGCCCTCTCGCCCTCTCGCCCTCTCGCCCTCTCTCTCTCTCTCTCTCTCTCTCTCTCTCGCCCTCTCTCTCTCTCCCCCTCTCTCTCTCTCGCCCTCTCGCCCTCTCGCCCTCTCGCCCTCTCGCCCTCTCGCCCTCTCGCCCTCTCGCCCTCTCTCTCTCTCTCTCTCTCTCTTTTGTAGAAACTGTCTTCAGTCAGTCAGTCAGATGCACAGCTATCGGTGGCCACCGCCAACACCACTAACCACGTAACTCCTGGCATGTGTCCGGATGCTATGATCGGGCAGCTAGGAAGTCAAGTGCTCAACCATCAGAGCCCGTAACCATCACCAACATCAAATGGTCTGCCTACTTCAATGGAAGATCAATTCACCTGATTGTGAAGGAGCTATTTGTCTGTTTGTCTATTGGCCAGCTCGCACCATTCTACGTTGCATTATCGGCCAATTAGCACTTAACGCATACAGACCAGAAGCAATGTGATCAGACCAATGCTCTCTCGAGCAATGCCATTTGTGAGCAAGTCATTAGTTTAGAGTATACGGTTTTGGGTTTAGAGTCTACGGTCCGGTACGGGAAGAGGATGGCACTTACCCTTTAGCCTGTTCAAAGTTGGGCCGATTCTGAACGGACTGATGATAACGCGACAGATCGCCCAAATAGATGAAGATGATCTTGACATTGTATGTGATCTCCTGCAGCACTGAGAAGAGCGACCGATTGAGGTCGTAGTGCTTGCGCCGCTCGAGCAGTGACTTGTACGAGAAGTTGTAGGTGGACTTGAGTTTGTGGATGAGTGTCTCGAAGAATTTGGTGCCCTCCGCGATGATGCCCGAGAGGAGTGACAGATTGCGACGGGCCTGCTGCTGCTCGAGTTGAGGCTTGCTCAGTGGCGGCAGTTCCGAGGGTGACTGCTTAGTTGAGTTGCTCACATTCACTGGAAAGCGCTTGTACTCCATTCGATAGTAATCGATGAACTGGTAGAAGCAATTCTGCCAAATCATAGGCAGTGCATTGTGCGTACGGGACAGATTGAGATCGTACAGCAGAATTTGTTCGTAGAACTTGTTCAACTTGTGGCGCAGTGGCTCAATCAGAAGGTCCGAGTGGTCGAGGCCGTGCTTCGAGGTGTGCACAATGTAGTCCAACTTGTCGGCCAGACTGCGAGCGTAGTCCATGTTCAGGTTGGCGGACACGCGGACATCGGACACGACCGAGTCGGTTGTCTCCTCGAGACTCAGCTGTCACATGTCTGAGTCGTTCTTCAGTGTCTGATTAAGTAGCTTCATGGACACGTGATTGAGTCGGAGGATGCCTCATTTGGGTGGTGTGCTGCTGCTGTTCGGACCGCCGGTGCTGGCCACCGCCTGACCCGTACTGGACACACGTTGATGATGATGTGATGATTGTGATATGCTCGACGAGTTTGGTTGAACAACCGAAAAGGACTGTGCATTGGGACGATTCGACACAATGCCCGGCTTGTTCGCACTATTGCTAAGTTGGATTGGCTTACTACTAGACCGGCCTGATGATCCCGTGCTGCTTTGCGGGCCTGCTCTCGAGGCTGGTGAAGACAAAGAAGACTCAAGTTCGGCTTTAATGGCGGACCGATTGAGCACAATCAAACCACCCACACGCGAGCAGGCCAACAACATGCCGCCATGTATCCAAAAGTCAACTAAACGTCAAAGTCAAACCAAAAATAGTTTATTATTATGTTGGATCAATCAATTGTCATCAATAGGGAAAGAACGTTTTGGGACATTGCACACAACAAACAACAACAAAACAGAACACACAACATCAAAATCATCTTCATGTGATTCATTCATTCATGCAAAACTGTGACTGTGTGAGTGACTGTGTGTGTGTGTGTGTGTGTCCAAGTGAAGAAGAAGGTCGTGAGTTGGGACATCATCAAAATCGCAATAAGAATAGTAATAATTAATTATTAATAGTAAAATGATATTTGTTTCGCAATTCGGACAAACAATAAAGTAACAAACGGTACAACAAAAATGCAAAAAGTATTAAAGTATTTAGTTAAGAACTTGGAGTTTGCGCCCAAATGAATGCGCTCAATTTGGTCAATTCATCAGAGGCGGGCGCGAGAGTTTCTGGACTGAGAACAGCTCGACCATCGATCGCCTTCGCCGTCATCTTCATCAAAATCATCACGCCAATACATCGTGTACTGGCACATTATCAAAGTGCGCTTAGATCATCAAGAAGAAGGATATAGAGAGAAGGACTGACTCGAACACACTTGGCCACTGACATTACCGAACGAAGAGGAGAGAGAGAGAGAGAGAGAGAGAGAGAGAGAGAGAGAGAGAGAGAGAGATTTGGTTATTATAATTAAACGGGAAAAGGATTGGTGGAACGGTAATTGGTTGGTGGGTTCTGAGTTCTGCGTGGGAAGAGAAGAGAGAAGAGAGAGAAGAGTGAGACTGGTGGGATTCAAACAGTGCACACAGGACACAATCATGGCACACGCCGATCACCATTTCAACTCAGCAAAGGTGATCCTCAGAGGAAGTAGTAGATCAAGTAGAAGGTCATGGATTCGGTGTAGGTGATGCAGAAGAATCAGGAGCCGGATCCGGAGCAGGAGTAGGAGTATTAGGAGCTGTGATCATCATCATCACCGGCGATGGAGTACTGATCGGCTGCGGTGTTGATGATGCGGTTGCGGCATTCTGTTCGCGGTACAGTGCACGGGTCCATTTGAGGAATTGTCGCAACTTCTTGACTGGCACCTCGAAACACAGTGACTTGAGTCGAAGATTCAGATCGTCCGTGATCAGGATCACATCACGATAGATGTACTCGTCTGTTGGGTTAGAGGGAATGTTAGATTTGTTGATATACTCGATCGAAATGTATAGTTACCTCGGTCGGTGACTTTCTCTCCTGCACCTTCCAACATCTTCTTCATGGTTTGGCTCGTTTGAGCGCCTTCCTCCTTGATCAAATTGGTGCACGAGTACAGGACTAGATCATCGTTGTTGAATGCGTCCTTTGGGTGAAAGTGAATAGCAAAGTGTTAGCTCAACGAATGTCATACAAAAGCGACTGAGAGAGAGAGAGAGAGAGAGAGAGAGAGAGAGAGAGAGAGAGAGAGAGAGCAAGAGGGCGAGAGGGTGAGAGAGAGGGAGAGAGAGAGAGAGAGAGAGAGAGAGAGAGAGAGCGAAAGAACGCGTGTGACTTACCGGATTATCGAACTCTTCCTTGAAATCGATTGTATCGAGTATAGAGCCCTTGCTGGTGATTGCCTTCACACCAGCGCGCCGATTAGCGAAAGCATCCTGCAAAAAGTCCAAAATGTCCTTTGCCTTCTTCGAGATCGAGATGAAGCGTTCAATTTTGTCCGGATCGGAGTGTGCGTGCGCCTTCGGATCGACCGCCAGTTCTGCCTCAATTCGTGTGCCACGAGACAGGATGAACTCTAGTTCGTGTACCACTGCAAGAAGAAAAGAATTTAGTACAATCAATGCACAATCAAAACACACATCACTTACCAATGAGTGGCACAGTGACCAGGAATGGCACAGTCTTGACAAAGTGCTTAATCGCCTCGAGATCGTTGATGAAGCAGTTGGTGTCAAACACGACATAGCGAGGTTGGATGACGAAGCGGCGTTTCGGTTCGGTCATGTTCTGTAAACAGACAAACACAAACTCTAACCCACGAACTCAAACATGAACACACTCACCTCAATCATCCTAAAGTATCGTCCATGCTTCTGATTGAGTTTGCTGAGCATTCGATACTGCAGCAGCTTCCTTCGCTCCACCGAACTAATGTCCAACTTGTTCATCTCCTCAATGGCCTCCTGTTCGTCCTCATAGTCCTCGTCTTCTTCCTCCGTGGGCACTCCCTTCTCCTCCTTGATCAACTCATCCGAACTGATGCCCAGCTCCTGCTGCAGTTTGATGAACTTCTGCAGCGCCTCATGGAAGGCTTCTTCCTGAATCGTTTTCAGCTTCAGGCCCGGATCACCCTCAATGTCGTCCAGACCAATTTGAGACTCAAAGTATGCCTTCTTTGTGTTGTAGCGCAGGTATGGATTCTTCAGTCCACAGAGGTAATCACCAAACAACTGGATACTGGCGATGCGCATGTACGTATAGGCAATGTCCTGTGTGCGGGAACAACGGAAATTGGTTAGCCCACGCGTGATCGAAAGACAAAAGACACAAAAGACGCTCACCGGAATGAAAGGAAGTTTGATGTATTTGGAACTTTCCGGTGCGTTCATGATCAGCTTGAAGCCCTCCAAGCAGCGATCCTCGGGCAGCTGCACCAACTCGTACTCGTACTTGACGTTGCTGTTGCTGTCCGTTTCTGTTGAATGAAACAAGAGAAAGACAATCAGTATGCATTACGCAAATCACAATCGTGTTTGTTCTTACTTTTCGGTGGTGAGAGCGAGAGAGGAAGTTGATTCTTCTCTTCGGTGTAGAAGTTGACTGGATACTTTTTGATTTGATCAAACAGTGAGAGGAACTTGGAGAACACATGCCAAATGTTCTCGTCGAGTCTATGGTTGGAGAGTAGTAGAGAACGAGGAGAGAGAGGGATAGAGAGAGGGAGTGAGAGAGAGGGAGAAGGAGAGGGAGATGAAAGGGATAGAGAGAGGGAGTGAGAGAGAGAGAGAGAGAGAGAGAGAGAGAGAGGGCAGAGAGAATTAGACGGAGAGAGAGGAGAGAGAGGGAGGGAAAGAGAGAGAGAGAGAGAGAGAGAAGAGGGAGGGAGAGAGAGAGAGAGAGAGAGAGAGAGAGAGAGAGAGAGAGAGAGAGAGAGAGAGAGAGAGAGAGAGAGAGAGAGAAGGAATAGGGAAAGACGAAAATAGGTTTAATCATGAATATTCATGAGCAATTTATGCAAATGTACGTACTTAGTCTTGAGATCGTTCATTTCCTGTGGAGGGAAACGTGGTCGAGTGGAGATGACCCAGTCAGCCCAGATCTTTACACACGGCAACAGTAGATAGAAGTCCTTCCAGGCCTGCACTTCTGCGTCACTCTCCGACACACTCGAGTGTCGCTCCTTAGCGTTACTGTTGTTGTAGTTGTTCGATTCCTTTCGGCTTCTCTTGGGACACTCAAACAGATCCTCAATGTTGGCCTCCTCCTCGAACACTTCTCGGTGATGGTCCTCTCGGTGGTTGTTGTGCTGCTGTTTGCCATTGCCATTGCCGCCACCGACGCCGCCGTTCATAGCCACAAACTCGTCCATAAATTGAACGTGCTTTCGGTGGAAGACATCAAACAGTTCAATCAGCCGTCGCAGTATCATGATCATCATGGTCGACATGATAAAGTATGCGTTCATGTGAGTGAAACTGTACTGGGCTGAGGCTGTTGTGTGCAGAGCGGGTGAGAGAGGGAGAGAGATGGAGAGAGAGGGAGAAATAGAGTATCAAGTTTCATTTCAAACGTTAGAGTCTTATCAGTCAAAGTCACTTACTTGAGACACGATCGTCTTCGGTGAGAGTATTCGAGATGGTGTACATGTTGATCACCACAAGTTGAATGAGTCGAATGGACGAGAGCGAGTGACTCTCGTGATTCGTGGAAGAGGATGTCGAAGTGTTGTTGTTGGTCTCGGTAGAGTAACGATGATTCAGCAGAGAGTCAAACTCGAGTAACATCTGATTGGCCACATCGAAGAAGCGATCCAAACTAAACACAAAGAGAGTAAGATTGAGTGAGATCGACTCGAGGACAAGTCGATTCGAGACATACCCACTACGGCAGTTGAGCATTCCATGGACCATCAGGAAGCTAAAAATGAATCGTTTCTTCAGCTGCGGATCAAACATGATTAGTCAACGAAGTCATCAAAGGTTAGGTACTCACATCTCTACATGTAAAATTTGGCAAAATGTGTTCCTTGTAGAAGTGCAACAGATCCGGATCTTCCTCATTCGAAGCAATCGCAGCGAGATCGTAAAAGTTGTACATGTCACACTTGGACACACTACCCGACGGCCGTACCCAGTACTCAATGCGATAGTACTTGTTAATCCTCGAATGACTCGCCATTGCCTTCACCTTCTTCAGCTTGGCCTGCTCCATCTGCACCGCATGTTCCGCCTTAAGTTTCTTGAGATTATCATCGTAACAGTGGCGAATGTCATCAAAGATCACGGTCAACATTTGCTTGTGCTGATGGCGGCTACTTCCGGGCAGAGTGCCCGACGGTGTGGGCGAGTACGAGTCCACTGTGTTACTGTTCTCCGCTGCACTCGACTCGGTCTCAAAACTGCGTATGAAGTAGTAGATGGCGTCAAAGTGGTTCTTCTGGTAGTAGCAGATCATCGCAATCTGGGAACAGGCGTGCGAGTTCTTGGGCACTAACATGTGCGCTTTCAGGTAGAAGCTGGAAACGAGTGTGTTAGGCAAACGGTCACGGTTTATGGTTTCGGGGTTAACGGGTTTACGGGTTTATGATTAAGAGACAGGGAGAGAGAGAGAAAGAGGAGAGAGAGAGAGAGAGAGAGAGAGAGAGAGAGAGAGAGAGAGAGAGAGAGAGAGAGAGAGAGAGAGAGAGTGAGAGAGAGAGAGGAGAGAGAGGAAAGGAGAGAGAAAGAGAGAAGGAGAGAGAGAGGGAGAGAGGAGAGAGAGAGAGAGAGAGAGAGAGAGAGAGAGAGAGAGAGGAAAGGAGAGAGAGAGGAGAGAAGAGAGAGAGAGAGAGAGAGAAAGAGAGAGAGAGAGAGAGAGAGAGAGAGAGGAAGTTAGAGAGAGAGAGAGAGAGAGAGGGAGAGGAGAGAGGGAGTGGAGAGAGAAAGAAAGAGGAGAGAGAGAGAGAGGAGAGAGAGAGGAGGAGAGAGAGAGAGAGAGGGAGAGAGAAAGAGAGAGAGAGAGAGAGAGAGAGAAAGAGAGAGAGGAAGGAGAGAGAGAGGAAAAAAGAGAGAGAGAGAGAGAGAGAGAGAGAGAGAGAGAAAGAGAGAGGAAATAAGAGAGAGAGAGAGAGAGAGGGAGAAGAGAGAGGGAGAGGAGAGAGAAAGAAAGAGGAGAGAGAAAGAGAGGAGAGAGAGAGAGGAGGAGAGAGAGAGGGAGAGAGAAAGAGAGAGAGAGAGAGAGAGAGAGGGATAGGGAGAGAGAGAGAGAGACGAAAATAGGTTTAGTCATATGTATTCTGGTTTAGGGTTTAGGGTTCACGGTTTACGGGTGGGAAGAAGAGGAGAATGTCACTTACCCTTTAGCCTGTTCAAAGTTGGGCCGATTCTGAACGGACTGATGATAACGCGACAGATCGCCCAAATAGATGAAGATGATCTTGACATTGTAGGTGATCTCCTGCAGCACAGAGAAGAGCGACCGATTGAGGTCGTAGTGTTTGCGCCGCTCGAGCAGTGACTTGTACGAGAAGTTGTAGGTGGACTTGAGTTTGTGGATGAGTGTCTCGAAGAATTTGGTGCCCTCCGCGATGATGCCCGAGAGGAGTGACAGATTGCGACGGGCCTGCTGCTGCTCGAGTTGAGGCTTGCTCAGTGGCGGCAGTTCCGAGGGTGACTGCTTAGTTGAGTTGCTCACATTCACTGGAAAGCGCTTGTACTCCATTCGATAGTAATCGATGAACTGGTAGAAGCAATTCTGCCAAATCATAGGCAGTGCATTGTGCGTACGGGACAGATTGAGATCGTACAGCAGAATTTGTTCGTAGAACTTGTTCAACTTGTGGCGCAGTGGCTCAATCAGAAGGTCCGAGTGGTCGAGGCCGTGCTTCGAGGTGTGCACAATGTAGTCCAACTTGTCGGCCAGACTGCGCGCGTAGTCCATGTTCAGGTTGGCGGACACGCGGACATCGGACACGGCCGAGTCGGTTGTTTCCTCGAGACTCAGCTGTCGCATGTCTGAGTCGTTCTTCAGTGTCTGATTAAGTAGCTTCATAGACTCGTGATTGAGTCGGAGGATGCCACCTTTGGGTGGTGTGCTGCTGCTGTTGTTCGTTCCGCCGGTGCTGGCCACGGCCTGACCCGAACTGGACACACGATTATGATGATGTGATGATGGTGATATGTTCGACGAGTTTGGTTGAACAACCGAAAAGGACTGTGCTTTGGGTCGATTCGACACAATGCCCGGCTTGTTCGCACTATTGCCCAGTTGGATTGGCTTACTGCCCGGCCGGCCTGATGATCCCGTGCTGCTTTGCGGGCCCGCTCTCGAGGCTGGTGAAGACGAAGACGACTCAAGTTCGGCTTTAGTGGCGGACCGATTGAGCACAATCAAACCACCCTTCTTGCCACCACGAACTGCCTGATCATCTTGTTGACTGTCTGACTGGTTGGAAGGTGGGGCGGACTTCTGTCCTGTGCTATTTTGAGATTCCATTTGAGTACCATTACGATTCGACTGTTGGTTTTGGTTGCTGTTTGGTGGGTTAGCACTCGAGACGGTTGACGAGTTGGACTCGTTGAGGTTTGACTGTTTTGGAAATGGCTGCTGACCACGGACACCTTGACCTGGTGGCTTCACACTTTGGCTTGGTGCACTTGGTGCAGATGATGCACCCGTTTGATAGTGATGCTGAGCTTCACTGTTTGCTGTTCGTTGGCTTCGATATTCTCGACCACCGTTGGTTGTTGTTCCTGTAGTTGTGTTGTTGTATGGTTGTGCATTGTTGGAATGTGGTGGTCCATAGTCGTACTCGTACTCATCGTACATTTGATAATAGTTGCTATTATTGCTATAGCTGTTTCGGTTGTAGTTGCTACTGCTGCTTGCTGGCTTGCTATTGGAATTACCCCTACGGGCATACGAATTGGCATTGGGTGATGCATAGTATGATGATGCCTGGTAGTAGTCATCATAATCGTACTCGTAATTGTATGTGGATGCATGGGTTCGAGGTGCTGGGTCGGCTCGGCCGCCACCGCCGCCTCCACCAGCAGTCGGTCTACGGCCACGACCACCTCGAGTAGTGTTCGTGCTAGGTCGATTCATTTTATTGCTATTACTGACTGACTGTGCTGATGAGGCTTGGACTGGTTGCTGCTGCTGCTGCTGCCGTTCAGTACCACTTACGACTGCCTTGGAAGGTGGCTGAGACGTTTCATTGTTGGAGGTCACAACCTTCTTTGGTGCAGACTTGTCTTGATTTGATTTATACTCCTGACCGTTTGATTTCGTTTGATTTTGATCTTCTTTAGTGGAAGCAGTTGATTTGGAAGACGTACTGGTGGTGGTGTTGGTGCTCGTTCGGGAGAGTCTCGATGCTGGTGGCCGGTAGAGTTGCCGCTCGGGACGTTGACGCTTCTCAGAATCGGCCCGTTTTACCGTGTCGGACGGCGGCGGCTGCTGCTGCTGCTGCTGTTTCGGCTGCTGTCCATTGCCTTGTCCATTGGTGTCCATGCTGGCGATGTCCGACATTTTGATTGGTGATTCGACTGCTGGGCCACTGTTGTAAGCATCGGAAAGTCGGGACCCACTTGACACTCGGCACAGAGCACAGACACACACAGACACACTCACACACTGGCAGACACTGGCACACACAGTCACAGGCACACTCGCTCACTGTGGGCTAAAGTGTCTCGGCACACAAGTGATGACAGTGCACTGGCAGGCAAGCAAACGATACGGAACACAGCCAGAGACACACCAGAACACGAGTTACGGGTTACGAGCGAGCTGGGACAAAGGCGAAAGGCGAAAGTGATGCGAAAGTTCGCTAATCAAACGGTCAAACAGACGGTGGTGGTGGTGGTGGCCTATTACGAGCGCCTTCCAGATCAGACTGTGTGAGGAGAGAGGAGAAGAAGAAAAAGACAAGACAGGACGACGACGACGACGACGACGATGAGGAGTGTGAGTGAGAGTGTATGACTGCAGTGCAAGTAAGACTGAACACAACACACAGCACTCGCTCACAAGAAGAAAGCGAAGGGAGCACTGGAGAGGCACTGAAGCCAGAATTGTCTTTGTGTTGTTTATTACAGCGAGCCAACACATTCGACACTGCTGCCTTTCGGACGAGGCTGAGTCGGCCACCGAGGAGAGAGCGAACGAGCGAGCAGAGAGAGAGAGGGAGAGAGAGAGAGAGAGAGAAGGAGAGAGAGCGAGAGAGTGAGAGCGAGGGAGAGAGAGAGAGAGAGAGAGAGAGAGAGAGAGAGAGAGAGGGAGAGAGAGAGAGAGAGAGAGAGAGAGAGAGAGAGAGAGAGAGAGAGAGAGAGCACGCCATTAAGCTGCTGCTGCACTCAGTCCGTCTGTCCGTCCGTGCCTGTGCCTCAACTCACAACACTCGACGACTGTGCCTGCTCTCGAGCGCTCGATCACTCGCACACTGCAGAACAACTCCGATCACACACACACACACACACACACACAAATTACAACTACTAGTATCGATAGTGTCGTACGCTGGTGGTGGTGGTGTGCTTAATTAGTCGAGCGTCTTACTTGGCGGCTCAATCACACAGTACACAAAGTGTATTTCATAATACTGGACAATGTCATCATCATTAATCAACATAATTAAGTACAAGTAATAAATGTGTTACAGTCTGTCATACATAGACAGTTGGACAGTTAATACCGAAACAGAAAATAGAATGACGGGCTGTCGTCACCGAACAGTACTAGCCCAGACGTAAGTGGAATGGTTCTAATTGGACTAGGTGTGAGATGGTACTGCTGCTTGGTCCCACTTAGATCGACACCAGATTCCACTGTGTGAATGTCCACAGATTGGACTGCTGCTTCGAGTCGTTTGATATGGCACTGCAGTAGCTGCTCGTGAGCGATAGGTTCGACTCGTAGTCCACGATCAGTTTGCCCTTGACCAGATCCTCGAGGGAGTCGTCAGACTTGACTGCGAGGCACAGGCCCGAACCTACATTGTACAGTTGCGTGTTGTTCTATATAGAAAACGATTAAACAAAACATTAATAATAAGAAATGTATAATTAGAAAGTGAGCGCTCGCATTCGCATACCTTCTCTTGATGTTGCCACTGCTGAGTGGAGCCCATTTCGTGACACTTTGAGATACGGATTCCCTCCTTGCCGTGCACAACTTCAAGGCAACTCTTCGGTCCGAGTCGAATGTCCCCAATCGAAGTCTCCTTCCAGTGCTGTCGTCGATTCGACCTGGCACACTCCTTGAGCAGCAACTTGACGCCCTTGTAGGTCACCTCCGACTCGGACTCAATGCACAACTTCGTCTGTGCCAACTGAATGGCGAACTTGTCCACCACCTTCGCCGGCTTGTGACCAAACAGGCTCAACTTGTGGACAGCGTCCTCTTCGGTCCGTCGTCGTTTCTCCTGTTCGGGAGTCATCATCTCGGGATAGACATTTCGGAGGTACCACTCAAAGGTGGAACAGTTGAGCCGGTGGCGAAGATCGATTCGCTCCTGCACATCGCCATAAGGCATAGTTGAGAGGTCAGATCGAGAGGCGAGAAAGTACTTCTTGTGGTCGTCCATCCATACGTGAGCCACTCGTAGTGAGTTGTACGCGAGTGTGTCTATGCCTTCGGGCGAGCCGTACGGGCGACGGTGCCGAAACACGTGACCAACACGAGAGCAAGGCACAATCTCGATCCGGCCGCCGCACATCCAAGTCTGTAATGAACAAACAACATCAATTAGCTCAACGGACACAAGACAGAATCAATACTCGAAAGGATATCTCAATGTTCTCGCCGCCCCAAATGTCCATTCCCGGATCGTATTTGCCCATTTCGTTGAAGTACTGTCGCTCGATCGCAAACAGGCCCCCTGCCATTGTTGGTGATCTACAGTTTTGGGAAAGTGAATCGATTAGTGCACAGACAAACAGACACAAAATGACATTACTTGATTGGCTTGATGAAGTCCGCTTTGCTCTGTAGAAGCTCGCTTGGCACAGAATCCCACTTGAAGTGCAGGCCCCTTTTGAACGATACAATGATTAGTGATAACACTCTCGACAAAAGTAGTTACCAATTGAACCCTCCCTTCACAATTGGTGACGAAAAGTAGCCGAACGTGTCCGGATCGATCAGGTCAATGATAGGACAGACCACCATCTTACGGTCCTCGGCAATTCGGGCGAGCAGCGGTTCGAGCCACTGTTGGTTCATCTCACAGTGACTGTCGAGAAAGAAGAGCACCTGACCGGTGGCAAAGTGGGTGCCATACACACGGGCACGTACCAGTCCGGCACGGTCGGGAGTTCGGTAGTAGTGCACTTTGTGGAGATAGTCCTGGTGGACACGGGCCTGGTCGTTTGGGTTGGCTTTCAGGGACTGGATGTATTGAGCAATGGAGTCGCCGACTTTGTCTAGGGTGAGAGAGAGAGAGAGAGAGAGAGAGAGAGGGAGAGAGAGCGAGAGGGCGAGAGAGAAAGAGAGAGAGAGAGGGCGAGAGTGAGAGAGAGAGAGAGAGAGAGAGAGAGAGAGAGGGCGAGAGGGAGAGAGGGCGAGAGAGAGAAAGAGAGAGAAAGAGAGAGAGAGAGGGCGAAAGAGAGGGCGAGAGAGAGAGAGAGAGAGAGAGAGAGAGAGAGAGAGGGCGAGAGGGCGAAAGAGAGAGGGAGAGAGAGAGGGAGAGAGGGAGAGAGAGAGAGAGGAAGAGTGAGAGGACGAGAGAGAGGGAGAGAGAGAGAGGGAGAGAGAGAGAGAGAGAGAGAGAGAGAGAGAGAGAGAGAGAGAGAGGCAATCGTGAGTTTGATTAGTTCACTAGTTCGATCAACTTACTGTCACTAGCATCATCGATCAGAATCACCTCCTGTAGCAGTGCATCGGGCGTCCGCTCCAGCACCGAATAGATGGTCCGTTGCAGTGTGTGGTAGTCTTCGTTGTAGAAGCAAATCACCACCGAAGTGGTCAAATGAGCAAGCGATGCCTCCGAGTAAGTCTGATTGCGGCAAAGCTCGTTCCGAGTGTCGGGCAGTGGCCGACTCAAACCAATACGCTCACTAATGAGAGTGTTGAACGCGTGCACCGTGTATCCTGCATCCTTCTTCACCCGATCCGACTCGTTGTAGATCATACCAAGTGTTGGTGGAAGTCGGCTCTGGTGTTGGCCACTCTCTGGCTGCTGTTTGTTGTTGAGCTGCACTTGGGTCGATGATGAGATGATGGCCTGAGGCATCGAGTCGACCGATTGCACAATCTGAGACTCATTGCCCAGACTGCCAACTTGAGTGGCGTGAGCGGACTTAAGCGGTGACGATGATTTGTTCTGTGATGGGTGGTGTGATGAGGTCGCATCACCAGTGGCAAAGCTCGTGGCTACGATCCAAATGAGAAACGTGCACAGCAGCATGGCAGTGATCACAACCAAAAGTGGAGAGCGGGCTGTGTGCCAGTTGGTTGGCACAAGTTGGCGATACCGTTTGCCGAAACGGAGAAATCGATTACGAATGGCGTACGAGTTGAGATTCAGTTTGGGTGCCATTTCGAGGGGCTGGTGATGGTGGTGATCGGGTTTGTGGCCGTGAAGGCTTGTGGTGTAGTGGAGTAGTCAGTCAGCGGCCTGCACAGAGTGGAATCGATTAGACAGTTGCCTTGTCACTTTCCATTTGATCTCATGAAGACAACCGTCCCACGAGAGAATGGCAGAGACGGCGAACTGCGAACGCAAACGAATCGAAACTCAACACTGACTTTGCACAATCACGACGCAAACGGACACAAACTAAATGTACAACTGAGCGCACAAGCCTGGCCGCTGTCATCCACTGCCAAGCACACACATACGCACTCACATCATTCGACATCATCATCATCATCTGCCTGTGTGGTCATGATCATCCAGTGACGCTTGGGCAGTACCGCCCTCAACGTAATGCATTTGAATATGTAACGTCTTTTATGAATGGTGTTATACAGGATAGGGCAGCTCACGATGAATTTTCTGAATACGTCATGCCAATTGCACACACGACAAGCAAGCAGGCACACACATTGAGCGAGCGAGCACGCCGTCGTGAGATCGGTTTGGTGGTCACCTTTCGTTTCGTTTCGTTTCGCCGTTTGCCTCTCAAGTTTCGGTCCACTCGACAGTGTGGTCACACTATTTGACTGTCTGCCTGCAAAGTCGACAACGCTCACTACTTGGTTTTGCCAAAATGCATATTCGATTATTGTCTCGTCTGGTGCAGATGCACTCACCACGTGCATTGACTGTACCGAATTCGAGTCCTACCCAGCTGTTGTACTATCGTTCATCGTTCTCGGTGCAAAGTCGTACTTTGATTGCCAGTCAGAACAGCCAACTGGCACTCGGCGGTAGCAGTGTTGGCTCGAGTCGGCCATCTTTGGTAGCCACAGCTGAGCCACTAGTGTACGTGCAGAAGCGATACAAGAAGAAGGGCGCCGGTGGTGGTAAGAAGTCGTCATACAAACGCGAAGCTGGCAAAGGAGAAGAAGAGGAGGCGGAAAAAGATGAAGAGGAGGACGAGGGTGACGAACTTGGCGAAGGCGAGAGCGAGGAGTCGAATGTGTTCCATGAGACGGTCATCTCACTGCGGCTGGATGCCATTGGCAAGACCTGTTTCAAGATTGCTCGTGCCAAGTTTGATGAGAGCTTCTACAGTGTAAGTGTCACTACCTTCTATACAAAACCGAACTAATGTGTATACTAATTTACCAACAATTAGGGACTGATTCGCATCAATGGCGAACGAGTGGGCAAGAAGAGCTACGAGGTGCACGAGGGCGACGAGATTGACTTCATCAAAGGCTTCAATCTGGACAAGCGAGACCAGGTGGACATCAATCGAGTGAACATTCTCAAGGTGGACGACAAGGCTGCCTCGTCGGGCCGAGTGAGGATCTCCTTTCGCAAGACCAACAACCTCACGGTGGCCAACTATGAGCGCGATCCGTACGAGATGGCCTAACAGCGCTCACTTGTGTCACTGTCCTCAGGCCATTAGAGGATCTAAACGGATTTCTTTTTACTATTACTGTTCTAAATTGCGCTCATATGTCTCATGATTTATTTTTTGATTGTAGTTCATTTTGTCGAATAAAGAAACTGTTAAATTAGCCCAATTTAAGACTTCAAAAGCTTCAAATTCGACAGCAAGCCAAACGAAAGCAGCTTCGACGTTGGCGACCTCTAGTGAGCGTCATTTAAACTAGTTGGCATAGTTGGCCAAGCTAAGTACGCAGTTGGCCTTTCACCGACAACCGATGCTGCTGCTGTTGGTGCACACAGTGCTCTACTTACACACACACACACACACACACACACACACACACACACACACACACACACACACACACACACACACACACACACACACACACACACACACACACACACACACACACACACACACACACACACACACACACACACACACACACACACACACACACACACACACACACACACACACACACACACACACACACACACACACACACACACACACACACACACACACACACACACACACACACACACACACACACACACACACACACACACACACACACACACACACACACACACACACACACACACACACACACACACACAAAGGCATCACTCGCCAAGTATGGCTTCATCGGGCAGTGCAGTCCTGTCGGGCCAGTCGATCGATCGATTGCTTTATGGGTGCACAGTGTGCACTGCAAACCAAACCTGTCGTAATTGAGCGGGTTGCGTTTGTTCGTTCGTTGCGTAACTAAGTGCCACTAACCGACTGCAGTCCTAAGAACAAAGCACAGAACCACATAGCAAAGTGGCCAGTACAGAACGGCTTGGAATAGTCGTGTTCACGCACTACTAAACACTACTAATCAGAACTGCTCAACAGAAAGTGAATTTACTCAGATCACTCTGCAGGCTCTGTGGAGTGTTGTAACCACATTTGCTCACAGTCTGCCAATGCAACCCTTCAACCGATGACCCGGCACACTCTAACTCTGTGTCTCAGTCTGTTCCTCTGCCACCACCACCACCAACCACCGATCACCACTCGAATGCATCACTGTGTCCATCACATTCTGTTGTTGCTGCTTGTGGCAGGTACTGTCCCAGTGCTGCACTAGACACGAATCTACACGAAGTTGTGTGCACTAATCAACAGAAATCGAATTGGCCAAATGATTGTTCTGTGATTCTGTGTAGTGTAATCGCAATCAATTAACTCACAGTCTGCCAGAGCAACACTCCATCCAATTACTCTGCACAGTTGTGTGTACTCTGTCGGTGTTTTATTAGTCACTCTGTTTGATGCTCCTTGTAATTTGATTTAGTTCACGCACCAAAACCATCTTTGTGCTATTCTCAGTCTTCATCACCGCCACCACCGCCACCACAAACCGTCCACCTCACGAACGGACCAATGTGTCCATCACCCTCTGCTGATGTTACTTGCTTGCAGTCCCTGTCATAGTGCCTTACTCGACACGATTCTACAATTAACCTGACTGTTCCACTTACAAAGCACAAACGATTCGTCTGTGTTTAGACTACTTGTCTATTACATTGTCGTTATGTCTCGTTTGCCTCTGCACCTCTGATATGTATTTGATTTCAATTGACTCTTGAGTACAGCCTTCATCAATGGAACACTACACTCCGAACAACACTCGACAATGTCTAAAGTGCAATTCTCAGTGCAATATGGTTACGATTCTAAACTTCCAGAGCACAGAACAACATAAATAATACCAAAGTGGCCAGTGCAGCAGAACGGCCAGTGCAGCAGAACGGCTTGTGCAAACTGTTTGTGCACACACTAACGTGCACACTCCTCATCCAAAATCTAATTAGCCAAATGACAGGGCTAACGTGTTCTAGGTCTGTTGAGTGTAATTGCAATCAATTGGTTCACAATCTGCCAGTGCAATCCTTCATCCGATAACTCTGCACAGTTGTGTGCACTGTGTCTGTGTCATCTCATTCCCTCTGCTTGAAGTGTCTCACTCAACTGCAACACTGAGTCCATCAGACAAGGCAATTTGCCATCGATCAAGACAGATCAGGCCATTGGCTTCACTTCAGCACATTCCATTTCTTATGTTTGTCAATTGTCAACTGCTCGTTCGTTTCACTTTGGCCTACCAGCTCAGACACTTAGCACACGACCGAATCAGTGCGGTGTAATTAGTCACTTGTGAAGTGAGTCTAGCCATTTCTCACTCTCTCAATTTTCCACAGTTGTGTGCACTGTGTCTGTGTCATCTGATTCACTCTGCTTGAAGTGTTTTGTGCCTCATTTAATACAACTTCAAAATTAGCACACAGTTCTGCTCAGTGCCACTGATCTATTGGCTCTTCAGTTCATTTGCAATCTCCAACTCGGTGTTTCCGTCTGTTCCTCTGCTACCGTCTGTACTGCTGGCTAATTCAATCGTTCATGACTCATGGTCACTCGCTAATTCTGTGAAACCGCAATTCTCATCATCATCAGCCTCATCAACACTTCCGCCACCACCACCACCGTCCACCGCTCGAATGCATCAATCTGTTCAATGGACTTTGTCCATCACTCTCTGCTCAGTGCCACTGATCTATTGACTCTTCTGATCTTGTTTGTACCTTCTAAATCAGTCTCTCACATTCATTCACCATTCACCACTCGAAGAGCACTCGGGAGCACTGTGACTGTGCCACCTGATTCACTCTGCTTGAAGTGTCATGTGCCTCTCTCAACTGCAACTTCGCCATTAATGGCTTAGTGCTGCTCAGGGGCACTTCCATTGGTTCTTCTGTCAATTTGCAACTTGGACTAACACAGTGTCTCAGTTTGTTTTCTCCTACTATCTGTACTTCTGGTTAATTCAATCTGCCATCATCATTCATCAATATTGTTACCACCACCACCACAACCACCGCTCAGACTACTCGAATACATAAATGTGTCAATCATATTCTGTTGAAGCTGCCTTTGGCGGTGACCGTCGTTGGTTGTCAATCAAAACTCTATCCTACAATTAACCTGAATGTTCCATTTACAAAGAGCACACTTTTGGTTTGTGTTTGTACTACCAACTCGTTGCATTCACATTGTGTCCTTTGCTACTGCACCTACGTGATGTGTTTGATTTGAATTGGCTGCCATCGCTAATGCCACATTACCATGAACGACACATGATCATCTCCAAAGTGCAATTCTCGCTGCAATATCGTTACACGAACTCGGTTCTGGTTAATCATTAGTCTTATTTCTCTTGTCCTCTACATTGTCCAGTCTTCATCTCTCTCTCTCTCTCTCTCTCTCTCTCTCTCTCTCTCTCTCTCTCTCTCTCTCTCTCTCTCTCTCTCTCTCTCTCTCTCGTTACAAACTCGATGGCCTTTTAACGTCTTCACTTGGTTGGCACCATCATCACCCTCATTATCATGGAAGCTCACAGTGACATAATCGAAATGGAGCCAATGTCGGTAAGTGTCCACACTAGTTCAATCGAAATCATTATTTCGCCCAATTTGTGTTCAATAGATAGACCAACCGAGGCCAATCGCTCCAATCGAAACACTACCAGATCTGTGTTTGATTGCCATCTTCACGTGGCTTCCTGTGCGTGATCTCATCATCACCATCCCAGCAACATGTCATAGATGGGCTGACCTGTGCAAAGATGCTAGGAATAGGCATCACACCATTCTACTGGTGGACAAGTATTACATTTGTTCACTGATCGATCAAACCACTTCGTACACTTCGCCCCTGTATCAATACCTTCCCCGTGGCGATCGAGTTCTGTGTGCATCGCCATTTTTACAATGGTCAAGACGAAACTCATTGGAACTGCCCAGACGAATACCTCGAACCTACTGTACAAAACTCACTAAACTGTTTCCCAAAATCAACAAACTGACTGTGTGTAAGAAGAATGCCAACAGTGGTTTCCTTCATCAGTGCACACTCATGATCGACTGTTGGAAGAGTAGTTTGGTGTCACTCAAGTTCAGTTTCGAGTTCACTCACCAAAGTGAGGACATTTTGGAGGAATTGGGCGCACTGTTTGCATTCATCAACGGTCGTCTCGATGCGCTGAAGCGCTTCGAATGGATGGCCAGTGACTCATTCATGCCTGATCTGGCCTTTCTCTCAAGACTGTCCTACTTTGGTCTGTCGTACTCGAGATTCTGTTCTGTTGATTTTGATCATTATTTTGATGGTTTGTCTCGATATGGTCAGCTTGAACATGTCAGCTTCTTCATTCCCGTCGGTTCCTACACTCACTTGAAGCCTCCACTCACAGCCAAAGTGACATCACTCGCTCTAAATTACATTTCTTTTGACAACATACACACCGAGAGCGACATTTTCCATCTAATCATTCGTTTTCCATCTCTGACCTATCTCAGACTCCACCTTGCCTGGAGTACTACTGATGTTTTGTTGTCAATGTCGAACTTGTCCCGCGTACTTGCACAGCTGCCACAGTTGGCTCATCTCGAATTGAGACGATTGGAGAATTGTAAAGTTGGTGTACTGTCCGAGTACGTGCCAGTCACTTCGGTGCGAATGCTCACTTTGCATCTCGATGGCCACTCGAGCATGAGTCGCTTCGAACTGCACAAGATCTTTCCTAATCTCGAAATGTGCGCTATCCGTTTGCCCACTTGTGACACTTGCCAACATGAAACTCACTTTCGAATGGTATTTGATCACCGAGCTTTTTGGAAAGCACTTAAATCACACAAAAGAGTAACGAAAAGAGTGTCACGATCCGATAATGTACAATGCCACAATTTGACCATACGCCCGTTGTTACACTTCTCCAAAATTCACACTCTCGACTTGAACAGAGAGTTGGTGGTTTTCCATCGTGAGGGTAAACCAATTCCGAATTGTGAGCTCTGCCAGAGATGGCATTTGCTAGCGTGTGGTCCTGTTGTACAGAGGCAAGCATACATCCCCATCGGGGCAATCCAACCATAAAACCACAAATCAGGTTAATTGCTTCATCGCCCCTTCAAACTTTTGGTTGTTGCCACAAGTCCAATGACAATCATCTCTCTCTCTCTCTCTCTCTCTCTCTCTCTCTCTCTCTCTCTCTCTCTCTCTCTCTCTCTCTCTCTCTCTCTCTCTCTCTCTCTCTCTCTCTCACTCTCTCTCCCTCTCCCTCTCTCTCGCTCTCTCTCCCTCTCTCTCGCCCTCTCTCTCTCTCTCTCCCTCTCTCTCTCTCTCTCTCTCTCTCCCTCTCTCTCCCTCTCTCTCCATCTCTCTCTCTCTCTCTCTCTCTCTCTCTCTCTCTCTCTCTCTCTCTCTCCTCTCTCTCTCTCTCTCTCTCTCTCTCTCTCTCTCTCTCTCTCTCTCTCTCTCTCTCTCTCTCACCCTCACTTACTTTCTACTACTTCTATCCCAACGCACACCAACACCAACACGATCCATCATCAATCGACTGAGTATGAAGACAAAACATATGATAAATCAGTCACCAGCCAATGGCCAATGGCGCCCAACTCGAGATACATCACAACAGCACTTTACAACCTCTGGTCTGGGCCCCAACCACCTCAATCTGGCCAATCTCTCGGTTAATATGTCTGCCATCGTGCCCCATCGGACATGTTTGCACTGATCACTTCCAAATGTGGCTCACTCATCCTTCCATTAAACACTGACCATCTGACCCTTGCGAGTACACATTTACACCGAAAAGTGACACCGAACACACTGCAACCAATGTCAGTGGCACTGCGGCCGGAGTGTGTCGGCACTCGTAATGACACAAACTGACACTGTTCGAGAGTCTGTTCGGTTGCAACCGATGGAAGCAAGTGTCATCTAACGTTCAGCAAGACTCACCACTTGCCACCTCCTAATGCGCCCATATGAGTCCACTGTACTGTGAGTGGTTTGTTAAGAATCTCATGTTGTGTGACCCTCAATCGATCACCAGACAGACAGACATTCTCAGCACCCTGGATAGAACAGTCCAACTTGGACTACAACGACGACTGTCCCAACAAGACAGCACAGTCTGCATCGGCTGTAGCTGCATTTGGGCCCTGTCACCAAGTTCTCCTACCTGGATCTCACTCGTTCATACTCGATCGGTGGTCTGTGCAGTGGCCATCGAACCGAACGACTGCAGTGCAAGTCACCGAAAGATACAACACGAGATTGACGACATTATTAGATAGAAACCTAAGTGCGATCAGTATCCTAAATGTCCATTTGTGACCGGCCAATGTCGAGCCAGTGAAGAAACAGTTAGCCATCACTATTTCGGCTCGACCATCATCATCATCATCATCGCCCGTTCGGGCCGCTTGCCCAAGTGCACCGCCATTTTGCTTGTCCAACTTTGTACGATTTGCGCACACACACAACACACACAGTCAGCCACTAGACCATCATCATCGCATTCTCTCCCCTCTCAACAAATCTCGTGTCTCGACCAGCTCTGACACACAGCACACAACACACACCGAGGTACAAGTGGAATGGCTGTGCCGCGCTCGGTATCGTCCGTGGCAGTGGCCCTGCTCGCCATCGTCCACTCGTGGGCCAACTCACATTCGCTCCCGCTGAGCAGCTCACCAGTCGCAATGCGTGTTGTGAGTTTTGTGTGTCGTGTCCAATGTGACTGTGTGTGTATGTGTGAGTGTGTGTGAGTGCCAAATCAAGTGCCACTGGCGCGGTGTGGTCAGCTTTTGTCATGCCTGTGCACTCACTCGTATGTGTTCATCCGTCCATCCGCCTTTGTGCTGCGTGCCTCCCGATCATCAGTCACACACCACTCGTAACCACCAAGCCACGTGTCCACAGTTTCCTCTTCCTGATTGCACTCCACACCACTCATTCGAGTTACTGTGCCCTGAGCAGACCATCCAATCGAGTCACCCCATCACCGAGGCCATCATAATCACCCACTTTCTATCCACTTCTATACACCACCAAGCCATGCTAACCAAATCTGCTCTCACCATGAATGCTGACATGAATCTAGTCCCAGAACCCTACGGTATGTATATTCTACTTTCGTTTGTGTAATCGTTCAACTTTGACATTGACATTCAAATAGATGGTTCATTGGACTATCGCGATGAAAAGTCGAAGCTGGTGCACGCTCTCCAGCAGCTCGAAATGAACCACTGCCGAGAGGAACTTGAAATGCAGGAAAAGATCAAGAAAATGAAAGACGAATATTACGCCAAGCGACGAGCCATCATCACCGGAGCCTACGTCCCTACTGAGAGTGAGTGCAAATATGAGCTTGCCGATCCCACTGCACCCGAACCGAGCGAACCTAAAGAGAAGGGCATACCCTATTTTTGGTCGGCAATTTTCCTCAATTTGAGATACTTTGTCAAACTTTGCTCGAATGATGACCACAAAGTCATGATGCACCTCGTTGATGTTCGCTGCGTCAAGTTGGACCTTCTTCCGGTGAGTTCACACGCATGTTTCTATTTCTATACTCAATGTGTGTTCTATTGTAGGGTTTCCGGTTGGAGTTTGAGTTCTCGGAAAACGAATACTTCACGAACAAGGTGCTGAGCGTGGTGTTCTACTACAAAGAGGACTCCCGTAACACACTCCAAATCGACAGTATGGAGGGCTGCACCATTGACTGGAAAGATGGAAAGGATGTCACCCATACAAAGGAGATGATGGAGAATCCAATCAAGACAGTGCAAGAGCTGGACGGGTGTATTGAGTCCTTTTTCGACTTTTTCGATATGCCAACTGGTAAGGCACATTAAACTTGATGTATATTTTGTGTTGCATTGACCAAGTTTCTATTATTAGCGCCCATTGACCATCCCGATGTTTGCAAGGGAGATCGCAAACTAATATTGGCTGGCTTCAAGGCTGGCGAACTTCTGCGGGATAAAGTCATACCGTGGGCTGTCTCCTTTTTTACTGGCGATGAAAATGAGGATGATGAGAAGAGCGATGAGGATTCGGAAGAGGGAGAAGATTCGGACCTGGAGGAGGGGGAGCTGGTGGTGGACAAAGAAGAGGATTACGAGAAGGATGATTCAGACGCGGAAGTGGATTCGGACCCGGAGGAGGGAGAGGTGGAGGAGGACCAAGAAGAGGATGACGAGGAGGACCAGGATGACGCAGAAGTGGATTCGGATCCGGAGGAGAGAGAGGTGGAGGAGGACGAAGAAGAGGATGACGAGGAGGACGAGGATGACGCGGAAGCGGGTTCAGTAGAGGAGATGGACGAGGAAGAAGATTCAGGCGAACCCGACGAGGACGATGATGAAATGGAAGACGATGCGGTCATGGAAGACGAAATGGATTCGGACGAACACGAAGAGGACGATGAAGGAGAGCCAGAAGATGAGAGCCTTTCTGAGCCTTGTACAAAGAAGTTCAAGTCTGATGTCTCTTTCGGTGAAGGTGCCAAGATGACAAATTAGATTTGCGCAGCCGAGGCGGACCAGTGGTAGGAACTATTTACACTGCTGCTATGTTCACTTAGTTGAATTGTGTCCTTCTACACACCCCAATCGCATTCCATTTTTATTCTAATGCCTTATCCATCCAATCCTCTCCACCCCCTCACCACTTATTTTGATGTAACATGCATAAGTAGTATGATCATATGTATCTGCGAATTGATGTCACACACACCACTCTGTCTCATGTTTGCAACACAATTGTGTTGATTGATCATATTCTGTTGACACTACACCACATCTACTCTGTGACTACACTTAAGTCTATTTGTATAAAGTATAATAACAAATTGATTGGCGCACTCACTTATTTATGTTTTGGAGTGTGTTTGTGTGTTGGTGGTGATACAAATGCTTTGGTTGTCTATTGTTCGACTCGGGTGGCCTCTAGTTCACGACCCCTGTAGGGAACGAATTGAAGGTTGACTTGCTCTATTTCCGTATTCTGGTGGATCATTCTTTGTGAATGAGCTACCTCATCACATTCTTTGTTCCTAAGCATCATCACCCTCCACTGATCAATGCGGAGAGTGCAATCCGCGCCCGAGTGCAGCTGCCGCAGCTGCCTCCACTCCGAACAGAATGGCAATTCAAGCAGTACAGACAGTCTGTCTGCTTATACCACAATTTAGTGGGCTTCCTAAGTCAATCGAACCCACACAGGTCAATCATCATCAATGGAGTCGAACTCAATTCTTCTTCTTCTAGTCTCCTTATCTGAACCAGTTCACTTCTGAGGCTCAGGCTCAATCTCATCCAGCTTTGACTCGAATACAGAGTTCTCAGTTCTGCATTTGGCCTGGTGCTGACTGAGTTCGAAGATAAAACATATAAAGATAAATCAGTCACCAGTCAATAGCCAATGGCGCCCAACTCGAGCTACAACACGATATCAACGAAATGACAAAAGCACTTTACATTTTCTCTCTCCCGATCTCAACCACCTCAATCTTGCCAATCAGTCGGCTAAAATAGATGGTCCACTGCAGTGTGTGGTAGTCTTCCTTGTAGAAGCAAATCACAACCGAAGTGGTGAGATGAGAAAGCGATGCCTCCGAGTAGTTCTCATTATGGCACAATTCGTTGCGAGTGTCGGGCAGCTGCCGAATCAAAACAATACGCTAGCTAATGAGAGTGTTGAACGCGTGCACCGTATAGCTCGCATCCTTCTTTATACGATCCGACTCGTTGTAGATCATCCCAAGTTTTGGTGGTAGTCGGTGGTAGCCACTCTCTGACTGGTCTTCTTTGTTGTTGAGCTGTACTTGGGATGACTGATATGATGTTGTCGCGTCACCGGTGGCAAAGCTCGTGGCTACGATCCAAATGAGAAACGTGCACAGCACCATGGCAGTGATCACAACCAAAAGTGGAGAGCGGGCTGTGTGCCAGTTGGTTGGCACAAGTTGGCGATACCGTTTGCCGAAACAGAGAAATCTATTACGAATGGCGTACGAGTTGAGATTCAGTTTGGGTGCCATTTCGAAGAGGGGATGGTGGTGTTGATGGTGATCGGGTCGTGTTTATGTCGATAAAGGTTTGCGGTGTTGTGGAGTCAGCTAGCGGCCTGACAAAATCGATTAGACAGTTGCCTTGTCACTTTCCATTTGGTCTGATGAAAACAACAGTCCCACGAGAGAATGACAGAGACGGTGACAAACAGGCCAACTGCGAACGCAAACGAATCGAAACTAAACTAAACGAACATCAGAACATTCCATTTCTTGTTCTTAAGAATTTTAGATATTAATAATCATACAATTGCAATCTCACTCTCTCTCTCTCTCTCTCTCTCTCTCTCTCCCTCTCTCTCCCTCTCTCTCTCTCTCTCTCTCTCTCTCTCTCTCTCTCCCTCTCTCCCTCTCTCTCTCTCTCGCCCTCACTCTCTCGCCCTCTCTCTCCCTCTCTCTCTCCCTCTCTCTCTCTCTCTCTCTATCTCTCTCTCTCTCTCTCTCACCTTACAATAAGCACTTTAAGCATTAAGTTAATAACTTTATTTTAATAATCATACAATAGCTTATCAACGATAGCCATTTCAATAATAATGGGCAAATCAATGTTCCCAGAAACCTTTTTCCAACCTTCTGTGGCTTTGACATCTTTCGAATTGGCAGCGATGTAATCGATGCATTTCCGGATGAGTACCTCAAAACTGTTCAAGCGTCTGCATGGACGGGAAATTTGCAGGCATTATAAATTAATGGTAATGTTAGAGCAAAGGTAGCGTTCGCATAGTGACTTGAGACAATTCATTTGGGTTCTGTTAATGAATAAAGAATCGAGTGTTAAATGGGAACTTTAAATCAAAACTCATTCATACCATATCAGCACCAGCACCATATAATTCCCTTTGCAAAATCGATTCAATCTTGCCACTGTAGATATAACGCAGCAACAGTTCAAACACCTCAAATTCAATAGCCTCAATCATCACTCGGCTTTGTTCGGCTTTTTTCGTGTCCGAGTCCGATTAAACATGGCCCGAACTCTGGTGAACTAGCAGAGAGAACCACGAAAGTCCTTTTCGCCAACAGACAGCACAACATCGCTCTGCTTTCGAGCAGTGATTCGTAATGTTTCGAGCTAAAGTTTTTTGCTCGATCTTCATCTTCATCGAGGCTTTCAATCTACACAAATATATAATAGTCAACACACAAATCAGTCATCTCACCATCATCACTTACCTCAAACACGATTGTCAGAGTGTCATTCACCAATATTCCAAATGCAGCATTCAGCAAATTACGTCTGCAAAGTATGCTGTGTACATCCCAGCCCAAGAATGGCTTTTGAATATCGAGGTTCCTTCTAAAAATCAAAATCTTGAATTTATTAAGGGTCTGTCTTTGCGAGAGGAGGAAAAAGTAGCTTGATCTGATCATTTGTTACAAGGCAATAGACACAATGTACAATGTTAACAATAGGATGATGAAATGATGTGCTGGAGATCAGCTTATATAGTTACATAGGTAGAGCAGGTTTTGTAAAGCATGTTAGGTAAAGTGGGTAAAGCACTTATGGTGTCTACACAGATGTGGTACAATCAACAAGGTGACAGAGGGAAACCTAAGCAGTATCACCGAATACGCGTAACAGAATGTGTGTGTGTGTGTGTGTGTGTGTGTGTGTGTGTGTGTGTGTGTGTGTGTGTGTGTGTGTGTGTGTGTGTGTGTGTGGGCTCGCTTTAAAGAAATGAACTCATAGTTTGCGTGGTGGTGCTAATTGCTTGTGGCCCATTAGCCAGTCCAACAAAACTCATCAACCGACCAAATGCAAAATCATTGCACCGAGTATAGCAACCGGCGAGGAAAGATTAAGTAGCTGCTGGTGCATGTGACGATATGCGATTGTTTTAAACACTCTGTCCAATGTTTCACACATTTAGTGGCCAACAACAGACAGATGAGTAATTGGCTCGATGCCACTGGTGCATTAGTGACTCAATGGCAAATCAATCGATATGAGATAGCGAGTCCAGAGTAGGCGCCTAAATGGCACACACCGAATTGCACTGCAATCGTTTGAACACAGAAGAGAAATATTTAAATCATTTTGAATGATCGCTGGCGTATTAGTTGTGTTTAGTGTTGTGTGTGAAGTAGGGAGAAAGAGAGAGAGAGAGAGAGAGAGAGAGAGAGAGAGAGAGAGAGAGAGAGAGAGAGAGAGAGAGAGAGAGAGAGAGAGAGAGAGATAGATCATGCTTGTGCTAATGAGTGTATAACTCAACAAGACTGTACAGTTTGCACATTTACCTCTTTGTGCCTGAGCGCCTTAACTTTAATCAGACAATCTTGATTGCACACAGTTCCCAAATTAAACTCAAAACTGTTGTCGCACACATGGAACTCGATATCACACACGACAGACTGACTGTGCCTGACTTTTAGTGATGAACCGATTGCTCAATTTGCCAATTCGTACACTCGACTGCGCCTAGTGCCAATTCCAATCATTGACTTCAGGACTACTGAATCCTGGGTCCGGTGATTGCCCAGTGCGGTGCTCGTGTCACATCGCAGAGTCAATCACAGTCCAAACCAAACTAAGCAGTTGGCCGACATATAATTGCACATACTCACGGTGTTCCACTATTACTCGATGCTGTGCAGAGCAGTGCAGTGAAGCCAACATACGGCACTTGTAATGTACACATTCGTCAATTAATGAACTAATGTTCTATCTACTAGTCCAAAATGAGTTGTCACTGGACAATGCTGCATTGACTCGACTCATCATCAGCACTCGATCAATTAAGGTGAGCCGAGTGCGAGTCCTTCAAATGGCTACCGCACAAACAACATAGTCGGTGCACTTGTCCTCACCACCACCAAACTACTTGTACTCGAATCATCTGTCCATCATTAAGCAGCAGGACACATTCCAAATGACACACACTCAATGGCAAACTGATCAGCACACTCTTTGCCAGTACTGACTATGCAGTTCCACCGCACCTGGAGGGCATCGATTCACTGTTGAACATCATATAATTCGGTTTTTCGGACAGTGGTTCACTGGCCAGCTACGTGACACAGCTGCCCGGTCACAGGCAATCTGGTCATCTCAATTGCCAATGGCACAACACTCATGGATCGTTAAACGTGGTTCATTCTGCCATCGAACAAGCATCACGTTGCCATTGACTTTGGTGTCTGTCTAAGTTTATTCCTCTGCTACCGTCAGCACTGATTGTTCATTGAATCAGCAATGTCTCATTGCCCATGAGTGGCCACTCAACTAGCCAATATCATCTTAGTGCAATTCCTCAGGCCTTATCATCATCACTCTCATCATCATCATCATCATCATCATCATCATCATCATCATCATCATCATCACCACCACCGTCCACCACTCACAAGCATCAGTGTGTCTATCAATTTCTGTTTTTGTTGCTTGTGGCCCAGTTACAGTCGCAGTGCCTCACTCAACACACTTCTACGATTAACCAGAATGTTCAATTTACAAAGCACATACGCTTGGCCTGTGTTTAGACTGCCAGCCAATGGCATTCTCATTATGTCTCGTTTGCCACTGAACCTAGGTGATATGTTTGATTTCGATTGACTCGTGTGCACTGCCTTCGCTAATGCCACATTACCATGAACGACACATGATCATCTCCAAACTGCAATTCTCGCTTCAATATCGTTACATCAACCCGGTTCTGGTTAATGACTAGTCATATTCTCTTGTCCTCTACATTGTCCATTTAGTCTTCACCTCTCTCTCTCTCTCTCTCTCTCTCTCTCTCTCTCTCTCTCTCTCTCGCCCTCGCCCTCGCCCTCGCCCTCGCACACACACACACACACACACACACACACACACACACACACACACACACACACACACACACACACACACACACACACACACACACACACACACACACACACACACACACACACACACACACACACACACACACACACACACACACACACACACACACACACACACACACACACACACACACACACACACACACACACACACACACACACACACACACACACACACACACACACACACACACACACACACACACACACACACACACACACACACACACACACACACACACACACACACACACACACACACACACACACACACACACACACACACACACACACACACACACACACACACACACACACACACACACACACACACACACACACACACACACACACACACACACACACACACACACACACACACACACACACACACACACACACACACACACACACACACACACACACACACACACACACACACACACATCTTACAATAAGCACTTTAAGCATTAAGTTAAAAACTTTATTTTAATAATCTTAGAATTGCATATCAATGATAGCCTTTTCAATAATAATGCGCAAATCAATGTTACCAGAAACCTTTTTCCAACCTTTGTGGCTTTGACATCTTTCGAATTGGCAGCGATGTAATCGATGCATTTCCGGATAAGTACCTCAAAACTGTACAAGCGTCTGCATGGACGGGAAATTCGCAGGCATTATAAATTAATGGTAATGTTAGAGCAAAGGTAGCGTTCGCATAGTGACTTGAGACAATTCATTTGGGTTCTGTTAATGAATAAAAAATCGAGTGTTAAATGGGAATTTTAAATCAAAACTCATTACCTTGTCAGCAGCACCATATAATTTCCTGTGCAAATCGATTCAGCCCCCAAGAATTCCTTTTGATTATTGAGGTTCCTTCTAAAAATTAAAATCTAGAATATTGAAGACAAACGTGCAAATATATCACAAACCTTGAGTGTTGCATTTATTTCCTTTAGCGTCCTCAATCATTACTCGACCTTGTTCGGCTTTTTTCGTGTCCGAGTCCGATTAAACATGGCCCCAAACACTAGTGAACTAGCAGAGAGAACCACGAAAGTCCTTTTCGCCAACAGACAGCACAACATCGCTCTGCTTTCGAGCAGTGATTCGTAATGTTTCGAGCTAAAGTTTTTTGCTCGATCTTCATCTTCCTCGAGGCTTTCAATCTACACAAATATATAAAAATCGACACACAAATCAGTCATCTCACCATCATCACTTACCTCAAACACGATTGTCAGAGTGTCATTCACCAATATTCCAAATGCAGCATTCAGCAAATTACGTCTGCAAAGTATGCTGTGTACATCCCAGCCAAGGAATGTCTTTTGAATATCGAGGTTCCTTCTAAAAATCAAAATCTAGAATATAGTAAGGTTCTGACTTCTGACGAAAGGAAGAAGTAGCTTGATCATTTATGACAAGGCACTAGGCAATGTGCAATGTTAACAATATGATGATGAAATGATGTGCTGGGGATCAGCTTATATAGTTACATAGGTAGAGCATGTTTTGTAAAGCATGTTAGGTAAAGTGGGTGAAAGCACATATGGTGTCTACACAGATGTAGTACACTCAGCAAGGAGACAGAGGGAAACCTTAGAAAATCAAGGAAAAAGTGGCCACTCTCGTTGCCTCAGGAGTCGACTTCATCCATCTTGACGTGATGGATGCCAACTTTTCGAACGACATCACCATTAGCCTATTGTTTGTCAAAGGCTTGACAGAAGCCTTCCCGTAAGTGTGCCATTACTCGGGCTTGTACCCATGACTAATCGATGTCATTGCAGTGACCAAAAGTTCAAAGTTCACTTTATGGTGCAACATCCGATCATGTACATCAAACCAATGGCTGTTGCTAATCTTGAGTCTGGCTGCCATCTTTCACTATGAGGCCTAGACTAGGTGACCAGGGAAGCTACTCGAGGTGGTGATCACTTCGTGGTCGAACTCATCCCGAGGCCAAGATGGACGGCGCAATTGCCATCAATCCCACCACTCCTGAGGTTGCCATTCTCGCTTACTTGCCACAGCTGGAGTCGGTGTTCGTGAAACCGTTCCGAACTTGGTGGACTTGATGGCCAAGGTGAAGGTGATACGCGAACGAGAGTTGGACGAGAACGGAGAAGTGTCTCACAGTGAGTGGTCCAATGGTGGTGGTGGTTGCAGTCGATCTGACACAGACGTATTTGTACTCGAACGAACCATCGAACTGCACGTGAAAGTCCTACAGTCAAATTGTGCCGAGTACTTCTGGTCAACAACCGACTGACTCAATAACGCTCTGTCCGTGTGTACTCCAACCATCTGTCCGACCAGAAGCAGAAGGACATATTCCAAATGCTGACGACGGCGACGACTGTGCCACAAAGACAGCACAGTCTGCATCGGTTGTACACTTGCAGTTGTCACCAAGTTCTCCTGCCTGTATCCCACTTGATCAAACTCGATCAGTGGACCGGACCAGTGTCGAGCCAGTGAGGCAGCAGTTAACCATTCGCCAGCCGACCATCATCATCATCGTCATCGAACCGACTTGTGTGCCTAGTCATTCTGTCTGTCCTCGCTGTACTACTGCACACAGTACACACTCGCCCTCGGTGACGATGGTGGCGGACGGCCAACTCGCACACTGTAAGTGCCTCAAAACACTCGCTCACCTGTGATCACTGCTCAACTGTCCATCTGCCTGTTGTGAGTCGTGTTGGTCATCGGTCATCAGCATCCACCACTCTCAACAATAGTGGCGCTGTGTACTCGTTGGTCGCTGTGTTGCACCTGGCCAGTGCGCTTGTACGCGTGTGTGCTTTCTCTACCATCAGCATTCGACCATCGCCAGTCACCACTCACCACTCGACCACCAAACCACGTGTGCACACTTTCCACCTTCGCTCTGACCACTCTACACCACCTTTTGACCGCTTCTGTGTCCTGAGCAGTCACCATCAAGTCACCATCACTGACGCCATCCTCATCCATTTCACCCACTTCACTATAAACTACAAACCCAAGCAAACCACACATCCACACACAGGCCATGGAAGCTAAAAGTATCCCAAAACGATGCAATGGTATGTATATTCGGTAACTTTCTTTTGTGCCATCGTTCACATTCTAATGATGCTGCTTTCAGTCGAGGTCATCTCGAAACTGCACGCTCTCGAGCAGCTGCAGCAGGAACGTATACAAATGGAGAACGAACTGAAGCAGAAAATCAAAGATCTGATAGCCGAGTATGATGCCAGATTGGCCCAGTTGGAAGCAAAACGGCGAACTATCGTCACCGGGGCTCTCGTTCCTACCGAGGAGGAGGTATGCAACTCTGATTTTGCCGATCCAACTTCTCCCTGTCCGAACGAACCTAAGTTGAAGGGCATTCCTAATTTTTGGTTAAGAGTCTTGCTCAATGTGCCAGTATTTGATGATCTTATCAGGCGAAAAGACGCGCGAGTCTTGAAACACCTGCTTGATGTACGATGCATCATCTTTAAAGGCGATCTTCGGGTAAGTTTATTTTTGTTTCGATTATATGGTCAGGTGTTCCTAAAGGTTGTGAAATGATGATGATGAGGAGGAGGTGTGAGGAGGAGGAGGAAACGCTGTCACTGACAAACACTAGGTGACACTATCAGTGACTGTTTGGTGAGTGAGCCGCTGCAGCGCTGCTGCACAAAACAAGAAAATGGCCCCTGAGGGTCTATCTCACATACACAGTTACGAAAATAAGTGGAAAGCAAAAGTGGTCCCTGCTACCCCAAACCTCCGTAACTGTGTATGTGAGGTGGACCTTCAGGGGTCGTTGGAACACCTGACATAATCAATGTTCATCAATATTCGACATTTTCTATTGAGGTTGTCATTATTGTTGAACATCATCGACCACCACCACCAAGACTACTGAATTGTCATTCGCTCTCTCTCTCTCTCTCTCTCTCTCTCTCTCTCTCTCTCTCTCTCTCTCTCTCTCTCTCTCTCTCTCTCTCTCTCTCTCTCTCTCTCTCGCCCTCTCTCGCCCTCTCTCGCCCTCTCTCTCTCTCTCTCTCTCTCTCTCTCTCTCTCTCTCTCTCTCTCTCTCTCTCTCTCTCTCTCTCTCTCTCTCTCTCTCTCTCTCTCTCTCTCTCCTTCCCTCTCTGTCTCTCTTCTTCCCTCTCTCTCTCTCTCCTTCCCTCTCTCTCTCGCACTCTCTTTCGCCCTCGCCCTCTCTTTCGCCCTATCTATCTCTCTCTCCTTTTCTCTCTCGGCCTCGGCCTCGGCCTCGCCCTCTCTCTCTCTCCCTCTCTCTCTCTCTCTCTCGCCCTCTCTCTCTCTCGCCCTCTCTCTCTCTCGCCCTCTCTCTCGCCCTCTCTCTCTCTCTCTCTCCTTCCCTCTCTCGCCCTCTCTCTCGCCCTCTCTCTCTCTCTCTCTCTCTCTCCCTCTCTCTCTCTCTCTCTCTCTCTCTCTCTCTCTCTCTCTCTCTCTTTCCCTCTCCCTTCCTCTCTCTCTCTCTCTCTCTCTCTCTCTCTCTCTCTCCCTCTCGCCCTCGGTCATGTACATTTGTCTAATGCATTTGTTTGTATTCTACTCGTAGGGCTTCAGACTGGAGTTTGATTTCTCGGAAAACCAATACATCACCAACAGTGTGCTGACCAAGGAGTTCCATCACTCTTCCAAAGGGGTCTCCTCAAACCGATTCGCATTTATCGAAGATGGCCATCCGGACCGTATGGTAGGCTGCCAGATTGACTGGAAACCTAGGAAGAAGGTCAAAACCATCAGCAGGTGGCAACAATGGCGGGAGGATTCGTGTCCAAGTTTTTTTGACTTTTTCTCTGTTTCAACTAAGGGTAAGGGTTAAGCTTTTTATATTTGGTGTTGTTTTGACTCTGTGTCTTTTTTAGAATCTAATGGCGACTTAAGCTTCGACAGTGACATAGAAGAACAACGAGTAGGTGACTTTTCAGTTGGTGAAATGATGCGCGACCTGGTGCTTCCTCGGGCACTGGACTACTTCATTGGCGATAAGGATCGCCAAGATGAGTTTGACGAGAGAATTGAGGACGCGGAAGAAGAAGAGGAAGAGCAGGAAGAGGAGGACGACGAGGAAGAGGATACGGATTCGGAAGAGGATCCTGGAGAGGAGATTGACGAGGAAGAGGATTCAGTCGAAAGCGACGACGATGATGATGATGGAATGGAAGAGGATGAGGACGAACACAATGAGTACGAAGAAGAAGAGACTGAAGATGAGGACCACTCTGAGCCTCCTACCAAGAAGTTCAAGTCAGATGCCTCTCGAGGTGAAGGTGCCAAGTTGGCAGATTAGATTTGCGCAGGCAACAGCGAAGTGAACCAGTGGTTGGGCTATTTACACTGCTGCTATGTTCACTTGGAGGAATGGAGTCCTTCCACTCACTTTATCGCCTTCCACTTTCATCCCAATGACTTATCTAACCAATCCTCTCTACCTCATCACCATTTGATGTAACACGCACAAGTAGTATGTTCAAATGTATCTGAGAATCGATGCAATCCCACCACTCTGTCCCGCTTTGCAGCACAAATGTGTTGATTGATCATCTTCTGTTGACACTACACCACATCTACTCTGTGACTACACTTAAGTCTATTAGTATAAAGTATAACAAAATGATTGGTGCACTCACTTATTTATGTTTTCGAGTGTGTTTGCCTACTCGTCATACTAGCACCTTTGAGAGGCAACCAATTGCACTGTCAGGATCAATTCAAATAGACGATTGTGTGCAAATGACCGTAACAGATGTGATCAAGTACACTCTACCTGTCTAGTTCATTGGCACGATCCATTCTATTAAGGCTCGTGTTCGGAATAGCCGACCACTGTGGTGCCGAGCGGACACGACACGATCGGATATTGAGGTGAACCGATAATGGCCCGACTAATGATCATTTGGACACACGAGACACGTTGAGAGTGACATATTTAGTTGAGCATTTTGGTGGTCAGTCACTAAGTGTCAAATGGCAAATCGTGAGATGTGTCGCTCAGTGAGCTATTCGGTGTCACACACTGGGCACAGACTTGAACGAATATTTGTGTGCTTGGTGGTGGTGGTGGTGGCCAAATTCGTGGTGTACAGCTCAATGACTGACTCGACTGATCGCTCTGTCCACTCGTCATCGTCTTGTGTTTTGAATGGCATACATACAACGGACAACAACCAACCCTAAAGCACCGTTCGGGAGACCGGTTCAGGTCCGACTGCATGGAACAATCGTACCCTCAGGTCTAAGGTCAACCCGAATGAGTACTATTGCGGGTCAGTGGTGATCCACAGCCGAAAGGTCGTTGGCCAAATCGTTGGCATGGGTGGTTGCAAGATCAAGGATCATAGGTTGAGGGCCCGGTTCGGAGTCTCGTTGTAATGTTGCCAGCGAACGGCAAGGACATGAAACCAAATAGCCAGAGTTTAGGGCAAGGTGATGGTGTGCACAAGGGATCGGTCACCAACAAGGTGGCTCATCGGTCGGGAGCATGGTTCAGAGTCTCGTTGTTATCGAGATTAACAGTGGCCATTGGACAGTGTTCACCGGAGAACGATCACTGCTCTCGGTCGCCATTCCTTTTAGCAATTTTCAATTCTGCCCGGGCAAACGATCACTGAATCATGAATAATCTTGGCTTGTGTGAATGGAACTAGTGGCCGTGATGGCGATGATGATTATGGCCGTGTGCTTGTTGAAATGGTTGCTGTTCAATGTGCTCTTTGAGTTGGGCGTGATGGCCAAGTGGGGCATAACATATTCTTAGGTCAATCACACTCATCAGTCAGTCAATTCACTAATTTTGTCTAGTACGGTACAGGTTCGGTTAGTCTTGGTCGGTGGACTTTGATGCTGGTGATGATGGTGCTAATGGTCGTCAGTGTTGCGAGGTGGTGCTAATTGCTTGGGGCCAATTAGCCAGACCAACAAAACTCATCAACCGACCAAATGCAGAATCATTGTACCGAGTATAGTAAGAGTACTAGTAGAGTAAGTACGGTGCAGAATGATTAAGTAAGTGCTGCTTTTGTACGATTGTTTGAAACGCTCAGTCCAATGTGGCTGACATTAGTGGCAAACAACAGACAGAGGACTAAATCATTGGCCCGATGCAACTCGGTGCATTAGTGACTTAACGTGTCTCAATGACAAGTCATTAATCAAAATTAGATATCGAGTCCCATGAAGACATTTAAAAGGAACACTCAGAATTGCACTCAATCGTTTGCACCCAGAGGAGGCAAACTTAAATCATTTTGAATGGCCGCTAACAGATTAGTTGTGCTTAGTGCTGTGTGGTGGCCCGTCGTTCTGTCTGTTTGCGTGTGTGTGTTTCAGAGAGAGAGAGAGAGAGAGAGAGAAAAATCATGCTTGTGCAAATGAATGTATTACTCAACAAGATTGCACTGTTTGCACAGTTACCTCAGTGCCATGCACAACACCGATCGGGCGCAATCTGTCCTTTCGGTCAGACAGTTAGTGTCTTGTCTGGTGCTGATCGTTTGCCTCACACCTCCATTCATGAAGATGTCTAAATGGCACACTTTAAATTGCACTCAATCGTTTGCACCCAGAGGAGGCAAACTTAAATCATTTTGAATGGCCGCTAACAGATTAGTTGTGCTTAGTGCTGTGTGGTGGCCCGTCGGACAGTCTGTGTGTGTGTGTGTTGCACAGATCACTTAGCAAACACGAGTTTATATTTGTTAGTGCTTGTGCAATTGAGTGTGTAACTCAACAAGACTGTACTGTTTGCACATTTACCTCATTGTGCCTGAGCGCCTTAACTTTAATCAGGCAATCTCGATTGCACACAGTTCCAAAATTAAACTCAAAATTGTTGTTGCACACATTGAACTCGATATCGCACACTACAGACTGACTGTGCCAGACTTTTAGTGATGAACCGATTGCTCAATTTGCAAATTCGTACACTCGACTGCGCCTAGTGCCAAGGCCAATCATTGACTTCAGGACTACTGAATCCTGTGTTCCGTAATTGCCCAGTGGGGTGTTCGTGTAACACACTCCAAACCAAACTAAGCAGTTGGCCGACATATAATTGCACACACTCACGGTGTTCCATTATGACTCGGCTTGTGGCCGCGATGCTGTGCAGAGCAGTGCAGTGAAGCCAACATACGGCACTTGTAATGTACACATTCGTCAATTAATGGGTTAATGTTCTATCTACTTGGCCCAAATTAGTTGACACTGGACAATGCTGCTTTGACACTGGACAATCATCGAGTGCGAGTCCTTCAAATGACTACCGAACAAGTGTTGGTCAATGTCAGGCCGTGCATCTTCTCTCTCCGCTCAGCAGTGCACTTGTCCTCACCACCACAATCCCACAACCAACATGCCGTGCCATTGCTATGTCAAATCTTCCGTCGTCCCATCGATCCTTAACTGTAACTTTGTGCAAATCAAGAAAGAAGTGGCCACAGGTAAAGGTGATAAGTGAACGAAGATGAAATGGTCATGTCTGACAGTGAGAAGGCCACTGGTGGTGGTGGTGGTGGTGGTCGTCGTCGTCGTCGTCATCGTCGTCGTCTTGGCCGTGGCAGTCGATCGGACAAAGGCGAATTTGTGCTCGAACAAGCCAGCAAACTGCACGATTTGGATATGGCACCTAATTAATCTGGCCATTAAAAATATTGAAACCGGCCATAAAAATAATTAATTTGTACCACAATGAATGCGGCCATAAATTTAATTATATTAGCCATTAAATAAATAAATATTACCATAAACCTGATGAAATTTACCATAATAAGAAATAAGAAATAAATATTAATAATTGAGTGTATTCAAGTTCATTTACGAGTACAATGAACTGTCGTTTGTGAATGTGTTGTTTGACTGCTGTTTATGTTTATACATGCATTCATACAGCAGTAGCATCATATGATTGACAGTGATCGATCGAGTCCTTGCCCGTTTTGAACTGCAATATTCTGCAAGTAGTCTACTGTCAAATTGTGTCCGAGTACTTTGAATTTCTGGTCAACAACCGACCGACTAAATAATGCTCTGTCGTGTGTACTCAAACCATCTGTCCGACATGAAGTTGCAGAAAACATTCCAAATACGAATCGATAGTAAACTGTTCAGCACACTCTCGGCCAGTACTGACTATGCAGTTCCACCGCATCTGGAGGACATCGATTCACTGTTGAACATCAAATAATTCGGCCATTCGGACAGTGGCTCACTGGCCAACTATGTGACGCAGCTGCCCGGTCACAGGCAATCTGGTCATCTCAATTGCCAATGGCACAACACTCATGCATCGTTACACGTGGTTCATTCTGCCATCGAACCTTCATCACGTTGCCATTGATGCCTTCGGTATCTGTCTCAGTCTATTCCTCTGCTACCGTCTGCATCGATTGTTCATTGAATCAGCAATGGCTCTTTGCCAATGAGTGGCCACTTGACACTCAACTAGCCAATATCATCTTAGTGCAATTCCTCAGGCCTCATCATCACCACTCTCATAACTACTGCCACCACCACCACTCGCATGTGTCTATCACATTTTGTTGTTGTTGCTTGTGGCACAGTCACAGGCACGTACTGCCTCACTCAACACACTTCTACGATTAACCTGAATGTTCCATTTACAAAGCACAAACTCTTGGCCTGTGTTTAGACTACCAGCCAAAGACATTCTCATTATGTCTCGATTGCCTCTGCACCTAGGTGATGTGTTTGATTTCGATTGACTGGTGTGCACTGCCTTCGCTAATGCCACATTACCATGAACGACACATGATCATCTCCAAAGTGCAATTCTCGCGTCAATATCGTTACACCAACCCTGTTCTGGTTAATCAGTAGTCATATTTCACTTGTCTTCTACATTGTCCACTTAGTCTTCACCTCTCGCCCTCGCCCTCGCTTTCTCTCTCTCTCTCTCTCTCTCTCTCTCTCCCTCTCTCTCTCCCTCTCTCTCTCTCTCTCTCTCTCTCTCTCTCTCTCTCTCTCTCTCCCACTCTCTCTCTTTTCCTCTCTTTCTCTCTCTCTCACACACACACATCTTAGAATAAGCACTTTAAGCATTAAGTTAATAACTTTATTTTAATAATCATACAATAGCTTATCAACGATAGCCATTTCAATAATAATGGGCAAATCAATGTTACCAGAAACCTTTTTCCAACCTTCTGTGGCTTTGACATCTTTCGAATTGAATTAATGGTAATGTTAGAGCAAAGGTAGCGTTCGCATAGTGACTTGAGACAATTCATTTGGGTTCTGTTAATGAATAAAGAACCGAGTGTTAAATGGGGAATTTTAAATCGAAACTCATTCATACCATTTCAGTACCAGCACCATATAATTTCCTGTGCAAATTGGTTCAACGAATCAATTTTGCCACTGTAGATATAACGCAGCAATATCTTCAATAACCACTCGACCTTATTGAGCTTCTTTCGGGGGTTCGAGTCCGATTCAACATTGCTCTGAACACTAGTGAACTAGCAGAGAGAACCACGAAAGTCCTTTTCGCCAACAGACAGCTCAACATCGCTCTGCTTTCGAGCAGTGATTCGTAATGTTTCGAGCTAAAGTCTTTTGCTCGATCTTCATCTTCATCGAGGCTTTCAATCTACACAAATATATAATAGTCAACACACAAATCAGTCATCTCACCATCATCACTTACCTCAAACACGATTGTCAGAGTGTCATTCACCAATATTCCAAATGCAGCATTCAGCAAATTACGTCTGCAAAGTATGCTGTGTACATCCCAGCCCAAGGAATGTCTTTTGAATATCGAGGTTCCTTCTAAAAATCAAAATCTTGAATTTATTAAGGGTCTGACTCTGCGAGAGGAGGAAAAAGTAGCTTGATCTGATCATTTGTTACAAGGCACTAGGCACAATGTACAATGTTAACAATAGGATGATGTGCTGGAGATCAGCTTATATAGTTACATAGGTAGAGCATGTTTTGTAAAGCATGTTAGGTAAAGTGGGTAAAGCACTTATGGTGTCTACACAGATGCAGTACAATCAACAAGGAGACAGAGGGAAACCTAAGCAGTATCACCGAATACGCGTAACAGAATGTGTGTGTGTGTGTGTGTGTGTGTGTGTGTGTGTGTGTGTGTGTGTGTGTGTGTGTGTGTGTGTGTGTGTGTGTGTGTGTGTGTGTGTGTGTGTGTGTGTGTGTGTGTGTGTGTGTGTGTGTGTGTGTGTGTGTGTGTGTGTGTGTGTGTGTGTGTGTGTGTGTGTGTGTGTGTGTGTGTGTGTGTGTGTGTGTGTGTGTGTGTGTGTGTGTGTGTGTGTGTGTGTGTGTGTGTGCTTGTGGCCCATTAGCCAGACCAACAAAACTCATCAACCGACCAAATGCAGAATCATTGCACCGAGTATAGCAACCGGTGTAGAAAGGTTAAGTAGATGCTGGGGCATGTGACGATGTGCGTTTGTTTGAAGCGCCCTGTCCAAAGTGTCTCACTTGCAGTGGCCACAACAGACAGAGGACTAAATCATTAGCTCGATGCCACTCGGTGCATGAGTGACTCAAGGTGTGTGTGTCAATGGCAAGTCCGATATGAGACCGAGTCCCATGTCTAAATGGCACTGCAATCGTTTGCACCCAAAGAAGGGAAAATGAAATCATTTTGAATTGCCGCTAACCGATTAGTTGTGCTTAGCGCTGTCTGTTGGCCGGTCGGACAGTTTGTGTGTGTGTGTGTGTGTGTGTGTGTGTGTGTGTGTGTGTGTGTGTGTGTGTGTGTGTGTGTGTGTGTGTGTGTGTGTGTGTGTGTGTGTGTGTGTGTGTGTGTGTGTGTGTGTGTGTGTGTGTGTGTGTGTGTGTGTGTGTGTGTGTGTGTGTGTGTGTGTGTGTGTGTGTGTGTGTGTGTGTGTGTGTGTGTGTGTGTGTGTGTGTGTGTGTGTGTGTGTGTGTGTGTTACACCGAGCTAATGTGGTCACTTATCAATACTCTGACTCAAACATGTCAATGTCGCACACTGAATGACAAATAGCTCATCAATACTCAATAAAACGTTAACAACAAACCAAACAAAGTATTGCCAACACCAACAATCACTCGACTTGCCACTTGAACTGTGACCCGGTGGCGCTTTTGCTTGTGACTGTGGTGAACCGATTGCTCAATTGGTCAATTCGTACACTCGACTGCGCCTTGTGCCAAGGCCAATCATGGACTTCAGGAGTACTGAATCCTGTGTCCTGTGATCGCTCAGTGCAGTGTCACATCGCAGAGTCAATCACAGTCCAAACCAAACTAAGCAGTTGGCCGACATATAATTGCACACACTCACGGTGTTCCATTATGACTCGGCTTGTCTCCGCGATGCTGTGCAAAGCAGTGCAGTGAAGCCAACATACGGCACTTGTAATGTACATATTCGTCAATTAATGAACTAATGTTCTATCTACTAGTCCCAAATGAGTTGGCACTGGACAATGCTCCATTGACTCGACCATCATCAGCACTCGATCAATTGAGTCGAGCCGGGTGCGAGTCCTTCAAATGACTATCGCACACACAACACAGACACACATAGTCGGTCACTGTCACGCCGTGCATCTTCTCTCTCCGCTCAGCAGTGCACTTGTCCTCACCACCACCAACCAACTTGTACTCGAACCATCTGTACATCATTAAGCAGCAGGACACATTCCAAATGAGACTCAATGACAAACTGATCAGCACACTCTTTGCCAGTACTGACTATGCAGTTCCACCGCACCTGGAGGGCATCGATTCACTGTTGAACATCATCGACCACCACCACCAAGACCACTGAATTGTCATTCTCTCTCTCTCTCTCTCTCTCTCTCTCTCTCTCTCTCGCCCTCTCTCTCTCTCTCTCTCTCTCTCTCTCTCTCCCTCTCCCTCTCCCTCTCCCTCTCTCTCTCTCTCTCTTAGTTAACCATCTTTTTAGACTCGACCATCATCATCATCATCGTCATCCGAGCGAACCGGGTGTTCTTTCATTCTGTCTGTCCTCGCAGTACCATCGCACACACAACATACTCGTCTCACTATCGCGTCGGCACGCCGAGCCGACCACTGTACCAGTTCAATGGAAGATGGCACAGAGCACCAGTGCCATCACTTATCCGGTGAAACGACTGTTTACCTAGCATTGAGGTCTGATTCTAGGGCACGCCGAGCCGAAAGTGTGTGTGTGTGTGGGTGTGCGCGCGTGTGGGTGTGCGCGCGCTCGGATTGGATCAATGAACTCATAGTTTGCGTGGTGGTGCTAGTTAATTGTGGACAATTAGCCAGTCCAACAAAACTCATCAACCGACCAAATGCAAAATCATTGCACCGAGTATAGTAACCGGCGAAGAAAGATTAAGTAGCTGCTGGTGCATATGACGAAATGCGATTGTTTTAAACACTCTGTCCAATGTGTCGCACATTTAGTGGCCAAGAACAGACAGAGGAGAAATTGGCTCGATGCCATTGGTGCATTAGTGACTCAATGGCAAGTCAATCGATATGAGATAGCGAGTCCAGTGTAGGCGCCTAAATGGCACACACCGAATTCGCTTACTTGTCTGCGCTGGAGTCGGTGCTCGTAATGAATGTTGTGTCCCAAATTGGTGGACATGATGGACAAGGTGAAAGTGATCCGTGAACGAGAGCTGGACGAGAACGGAGAAGAAGTGCCCATGTCTGACAGTGAGTTGTCCAATGGTGGCGGCGGTGGCAGTCGATCGGGCAGACGAATTTGTACTCGAACGAACCATCAAACTTCACATTGTGTAAGTGGCCTACAGTCAAATTGTGCCGAGTACTTCTGGTCAACAACCGACTGACTGAACAACTCTCGGTCCGTGTGTGCTCGGACAATCTGTCCGACCTGAAGCAGCAGGACTCATTCAATGCTGACGACGGCGATGACTGTGCCACCAAGACAGCACAGTCGGCATCGGCTGTACCTGCAGTAGCACTCTGTCACAAAGTTCTCCTGCCTGTATCCCACTTGTTCATAATCGATTTGTGGACCGGACCAGTGTCGAGCCAGTGAGGCAGCAGTTAACCATTTGCCAGCCGACCATCATCATCATCGTCATCGGACCGACTTGTGTGCCTAGTC
>JAKIJQ010000041.1:927500-950000 GCA_023373905.1 Rhizoglyphus robini | reverse complement strand
GCTGTGGTGTGCCCCGATGAGCGTGGTGCACATGTTGAGCAGCTGCTGCTGCAGCTGTGGCTGCGGCGTGAATTTGCGCCAGGTCGTTGTGTGCAGACGAGGTGCCATTCTGAGCTCGCGAACCGGGTGGCTTTATGTCAGAGCCATGGTCCATGTGGTGAGGGTGATGGGCGCCATGGTGGTGATGCATGCAGTGCATCATTCCCGCTGTTGTCCACGGGTCGACATTTGCATGTCGGCAGCGGCCGCGGCAGCTGCTGCGACAGCCGCAGCCGCCGAACTTTGGCTCATTCCATGCGGCGACGGAATGCCGCCCGCCGACGGACCATGTGGATTCTGGTGAGCGGATCCTCCGCCCAGGCCGGCGTGCAGACCCGAGCCTAGCTAGTGGTGCTGACTCAGTGCGTGTCCGTTGGTCTGGGATGCATGTACTTGAGGTCAACGGCGTTCGATACCGAGGTCGCCGTCGGGTCGCGTCCATAAGCGGAACCTCCTGCCGCGGCAGCAGCAGCTGCCACTTGCATGTGATGTGATTGAGATAAGGTGACGACGAGCCCGTGGTCATTTTGAGAGGCTTTGTGGTGGTGGTTGCACTGTGTTGCAAGTGCATCGAATTGGATTCGAAAGGAATGAAATGAGATAACGACGACGACAAAATCAGACGGACTCGAGACAGGGCTCGGGGTCGGTGAGATGATGATGATGAGCGGGACTAACTCGCTTCGGTTATCACAACTTGATAGGTGAACAGACCCACACAACTTGGTGGCACTGTGGAGGGTTCTCAAAGGGAATAGTAACAACAGACAAAGCAACCACAGACTGGCTTACATCTGTACACCAACACACTTGAACGGGCCGCGTATCCATGTATTCCTTCATGGCTTGGTTTGTGGCATTGATATTCTGTGCTCGGAGAACACGGCTCTTACCATACTGGCGTGAGTGTGTTGTTGTTGCTGCATTAGTGACAAATTGATTACGACCTTCGATCGATGTACAGTGGGACGACTGATTGGCTCCATTAGTAATCAAATGGCTTTGGCGGTTGCGGATTCAATACAGTTGGTGTTGCAGTACTGTAGTGAATGTTTGATTGACGATCATTCGGTTGGTGTCATCTGGTTTGACAAGATGAATTCAAAGTTTGTCCACCTGAAAGAATCAAAGTTGTGCATCAAAACTGGCATCTAACAGAATGAATAGGGCAGTCGAACTTAACACTCAGATTCGGCTTGATACTGAGGGTATTATGACGACTTAAATGGGAAACTTTGAATTGCACTCAATCGTTTGCACCCAAAGTAGGGAAACTGAAATATTTTTGAATGGCCGCTAACCGATTAGTTGTGCTTAGTGCTGTGTGTTGGCCGGTCGGTCGGTCCGTGTGTGTGTGTGTGTGTGTTGCCCAGATCAATTAGCGAACATGAGTTCTTGCTTGTTGGTGTTTGTGCAAATGAATTTGTAACTCAACAAGTTTGCTCATTTGCCTCTTTTTGTGCCTAGGTGTGCGCCTTTATCTTTAATCTACTATTCCACCGTCTTGTGCACTTAGGATTCGAATTGGTAATCTAGATTACACACAGTTCGCAAATTAGACTCAAAATTGTCAATGTCGCACACATGGCACTCGACTTTACATTGACTGACTGACTGTGCTTGACTTTGCCAAATTGATGAGTAGGCGATGAACAAGCGGATAATGAACTGGCGAATGTGTATTGGTCAAAAGTTGGCCAATCACTAGTTTCTCTGGTTAGATGTCGAATGGACAACTCCATGTACAGCCTCAAACTATTGTCTCTTTTGTTTAAATACATATCCATTGAAAATATATACTTGATTTATAAACAAATCCAATCAGTTAATTAATTGCGTGTCTATTTTAACACTTTCGTGACGTCACAACAGCGGAGGGAGGCATTCTGTGTCAGCCGATGCACAATGTGCTCTCTTCTGTCCAGTTGCCGGCGCTATTGCTGCTGGCTGGCTGGCTGGATGGATGGCAAGCAGGCCTGCTTCGTTCGGTACGACGTATTCAGAAATTATATTGTGGGCTCCATGATCCAATGTGGAGTCATTAACAAATGACGTGACCTGATTGAAATGCATTAATACTCATTAACTGAGGGTGCTGTGCCGTACTGCCCACAAAAATGCCACTGATCAGTTGGTCGTTCGATTGTGTGACGGTGTGTGCGTGTGTGTCTGTCTGTCTGTATGACATACAATGCATACAGTGCCTGTGTTGTATGTGTGTGCATTGGCGAGCGCTTTTTGGTTGCGCGCTGAAGTGGTGCCCGCAATCGATCATCAGTCACTCTACTCTCAACCTCCAAACCACTTGTGCCCACTGTTGTCTTCACTCCACTCCTGTACTCCACACAACCCATTCGAGTTTCTGTGTCCTGAGCATCGCACCAAATCGAGTCACCGTCATCATCCACTTTATCCATACTTCATACACCATCAATACATCACCAAGTACTAAGCCAACACCATCTACACTCGCGATGGAGGCTGACGAAGCTCCAAAACAACCCTATGGTATGTGTATACCTTCTTTTGTCCAATCGTATTCAAACGTTAACATGACATGACATGTATTCGTAGATGGTTCAGATGCCTTTGACGAAGACATAAACTCGAAGCTGGTGGCCGCTCTGAAGCAGCTTCAGCTGCAGCGCAACCGAAAGGAGATCGAAATGCAGCAGAAGATCAAGGAGGCGATGGACGAATTTGATGCCAAACGTAGTGCTATCGTCACCGGTGCACACGTCCCTACTGATGAAGAGTGCAAATATGAACTTGCCGGTCAAACTTCTCCCGAACCGACTGAACCAATAGAGAATGGAATTCCTCACTTTTGGTCGGTCGTTCTGCACAATTTGAAATACTTTGCCAAACTTATCTCGAATGATGACGAGAATGTCCTAATGCGCCTGATCGATGTCCGCTGTGTCAACTTGGAAGACCCACGGGTGAGTCTCGGCACGCTTGTTTCGAGAGTGTGAGTCATGTGGCTCACGACTCATGAGCATGGAAGCTCGACCACGACTGGTCTCTCTCTCTCTCTCTCTCTCTCTCTCTCTCTCTCTCTCTCTCTCTCTCTCTCTCTCTCTCTCTCTCTCGCCCTCTCTCTCTCTCTCTCTCTCTCTCTCTCTCTCTCTCTCTCTCTCTCTCTCTCTCTCTCTCTCTCTCTCTCTTGGTCTTTCACTCACTCTCTCTCGCCCTCTCTCGCCATCTCTCCGTCTCCGTCTCCGTCTCCGTCTCCGTCTCTCTCTCTCTCTCTCTCTCTCTCTCTCTCTCTCTCTCTCTCTCTCTCTCTCTCTCTCTCTTTCGCCCTCTCTCTCTCTCGCCATCTCTCCGTCTCCGTCTCCGTCTCCGTCTCTCTCTCTCTCTCTCTCTCATCTCTCTCTCTCTCCCTCTCTCTCTCTCTCTCTCTCTCTCTCTCTCTCTCTCTCTCTCTCTCTCTCTCTCTCTCTCTCTCTCTCCCTCTCTCTCTCTCTCTCTCTCTCTCTCTCTCTCTCTCTCTCTCTCTCTCTCTCTCTCTCTCTCTCTCTCTCTCTCTCTCTATCATATATATTCAATGTATTGTATTGTATTCTTCTCATAGGGTTTCAAGTTAGAGTTTGAGTTCTCGGAGAACGAATGGTTCAACAACAAGGTGCTGACTGTGAAGTACCTCTACCGAGAGGACTCCCGTGGCCCACTCCAATTTGAGGATCGCACAGTGAACCGTATGGTGGGTTGCACTATTGACTGGAAGCCTGGGAAAGATGCCACCCACAACAAGGAGCTAGATGATTATGTTGGATCTTTTTTAGACATTTTCGATCCACTAACAGGTATGGGTTGTACTGTGTATGTATTTTGTCTGTTGCTTTGACATGCATGTTTCGTTTAGACCCGATTGACCACCCAAGCTACGAGGCGGACGAACGAGTGTCACTGTTGGCAGACTTTAAAGCTGGCCAACTGATGCGCGATAAGGTCATCCCACGGGCTATCATCTACTTTACAGACGAGTGTCAAGATGATGAGGTCATGAAGGATGATGTGGAGGAAGAGGAGGAGGAGGAGGAAGAGGATTTGGGCCTACTTAATCAAGACGATAACGAACCCGCCGAGGGCAATCACGAAATTGACGAAGATGTTGAGGAGGAGGAAGAAGAAAGTGAGGACGAGGGGGTGGATTTGGATCAACCTAACGAGGGAAATGAGGAACTCGACGATGCTGATGAAGTCGCGATGGATGAAGACGAGGAGGAGGAGGAGGAGGAAGATGAGGATCAACTCAAAGAAGACGATGACGAGCCCGACGAGGACGATAAGGAAGACAGTAAGGACGACTCTGAGCCAGATTCCAAAAAGTTCAAAGGTACTGGCCCTGGAGCAGGATCTGCCTGGATGGCAAATTAGGTTTGTGCAACCGATCCAGTGTCAGAGCCTAATTACAACTTCAGCTTTGTTCACTTGGCGGAAAGGACTCGCTCACCAGTGTGGCCTTCCACTTTCATTTCTCTTGTCTTATCTAACCTATCCCCTCTACACCCCTAACCAGCGATTTTTAATTAAACACACAATACTAGAGTAGTATGTTTAAATATCTTCGAATCGATGTAACACATCACTCTGTCTTTGTCTCTTGTCTCTGTCACCGCTTTGCCTCAATTGTGTTGATTCATCTTCTGTCGACACTCTACACGACTACTCTACGAAATGTAACTCTTATGTCTGTTTTCTATAAAGTAATATCAATTAATTGCCACAAATTTGTGATGATTTGGAGCGTAATTGTGTGTGTGTGTGTTAAAATGTGTCACTGTGGTCTGGCCAGGCAAGACACAACCACTGCTCCGGGTCACATCGAATGCACACGGCACCAGTGCCAACTGCAACTCAGTCACTGTCCGTCGACGCAATTGATCACAAATGGACCAGTGCGACAGTGGTCTGGTCAGGCAAGACACAACCACTGCTCCGGGTCACATCGAATGCACACGGCACCAGTGCCAACTGCAACTCAGTCACTGTCCGTCGACGAAATCCACTCCAACTGGTCAGTGTGACAGTGGTCAGTTCACAGGCACCAGCACTTAGCCACTCTCGAATCGAAACCAACTCAACCGAACTAGAATCTATGGCAGCATGGCTTCTATACATTGCAAGTGGCATTATCCACCAATTGACTATCTTGACGCCCAGTGCCTCAAGCAAACACGAACCATCTAGCCAGAACACCGGTCACTTCACGAGCATCACTCTGATTATGATGCCTCGATTGCTTATTGTTGTCGGTCAGTGGCAAGAAGTAGAAGAAGAAGACGGACAACATCAGCAGTAGCAGCAGCAGCAGCAGCAGCCGCCGTTGCCGAACGACACAGGTGAGACAGTCACCACGGTGACAAAACAACACGATTTGATTGGCTGGTGACACAAACAGGTAGAGTGACAGTAGGAACGATTGTGTGCGGCGCCTTGCATTGTTCCCGCATTGAGAGAAGTGTGTGCAAAGCACTTAAAGGCGGCGACGACGACGACGATGATGATGGCAAAAAGATAAGACGCAGGCGAGAATGAGAGAAACAAGTTTCCACAATATCGATTTGATTTCACTTTACCTGGCCAGGTGAGCGCAAGTAATTGCAGTTGGAGAAGCGGATGCAAACAACAATGAGAGGACCTCTCCATCTTTGCCTATGCCTTCTACGAGTTCAATTCGAAATTCGAATCTATTCCTGCCTGTCTAGTTAGATGGTTATGTCCCCACTATGTCTCACTATGCCATGATCGTCATCATCATAATCATCAATATTAACGGCTGACGCTTGAGATTGATGTGTCCGCGCGTTTGTTGTGTTCCTCCACAGTGACACTTAAGACACACAGGGGTTCGGGATCTGAACCGAACAGAATAAAACCAAACAGGAGCGAACGAAAGTGTGCTGTGTAGTAGCTGCAGTAGGGACTGACAGACGCGAAAGGAACGATCACGATATTAGTTAGTTAGATAGGGGTGCGGTGTGACTTTTGACGAATGTACAGACAGTTAGTACTAGTACTTTGCAGTGAATGTTGACTCGACGAAGGACAAGAACACACTAGTCCAAATGGAACAAACAGGCACGACGATGAGAGTTAAAGTGCACCAGTCCAGAAGTGAGTCATCCAGACATAGACGAGCTGGAATCGAATCCGGTGAGAGAGTGAGTGAGAGAGGGCAATAGAGAGAGAGAGAGAGAGAGAGAGAGAGAGAGAGAGAGAGAGAGAGAGTGAGTGATTGAGACCGAGAGAGATCAGGTGCTTACCTAATCGCATCATCTAAGATCAACTGCACCTTGCATTGCACATAGTCTGTCAGGCGAAGTGATCATCGCCAAGGGTTTAGAGAATCACGTATAAGTCGAAACTAGTTGGCGACTAATGCGAGATGGCATTTGCAAACTCAAATCACTCATGCCACCACAACCGATGCCAACTGCACCACCACCAACCAGCCACAAAAAGTCACACGATGCGCTAGTGTGTGGACACTGTTTTATTATTGTTGCTGTATGCAGTATGGGTTAAGTTAAGAGTGAACATTGTAAGGCATAATATTGTTGGGTAGACAGTGTGTGGTAGGGTGAACAAGGCCCTTCGCTGTTGAACTAAATTGACGAAGTGTGTAATGTGCACTCTGATCTCGGCACGGCCACCTGGACTGTCGATTAGTGACCAAAAGAGATGAACCACTCAAACCATCCTTTCGGCTCTTGTGGTTGATTCCGGGCCGGGGACTCATCTTCACAAACAAGAGGAATCAGCTGCTCGCAAACGTCCCCTGGAACATCGTGTTCATCAACGGCGGACACTTCACTGGCGCTAGTGCCAGTGCCATCAGCTGGAGGCTCTGCAGCAAGAGCAAGCACTTTGGCACAAGTGCCAGTGCCATCAGCTTGAGTCTCTTCAGCAGAAGCAAGCACTTTGGCACTAGTACCAGCGCCATCAGCTGGAGGCTCTGCAGCAGGAGCAAGCACTTTGGCACCAGTGCCAGTGCCATCAGCTGGAGGCTCTGCAGCAGGAGCAAGCACTTTGGCACTAGTACCAACGCCATCAGCTGGAGGCTCTGCAGCAGGAGCAAGCACTTTGGCACCAGTGCCAGTGCCATCAGCTGGAGGCTCTGCAGCAGGAGCAAGCACTTTGGCACCAGTGCCAGTGCCATCAGCTGAAGTCTTTGCAACTGGAGCAAGCACTTTGACTCTAGTGCCATGGACAGCAACACGATTGCCAGCAATCGTAGCAGCCAACTGTTCGCAGTTCTTCCAAAGCTCATCCCGATTGTCTGCGGGATTGCTTCCACTTGGAGCCAAATGCTCTTTCAGCTTCTCCGCAAACTGACGAGCAGTTGAAAGGCTGCGTTGGCACTGCGAGCACCCATACAATCCTTCAATGATCTTGAAGTAATTATCGTATAGCTCACTGTACGAGTCAAGCGACTCCTTGCAATAGTCACAGGTGAAGGTGCCACTCTTTAACTGGCCATTGTGAAACTCGTCGAGATGTTCATCGAGTTCTTCCCTACATAGGGCAAAATGTACATTAACGTATGACAAACTGAACTCAGTATATACTTACGCAGTGTCAAACGAGACACTCTTCTCAAAGCAACCCCACAAGAGGCAGCAGTATCCGGGATCTTGCACAACATGATTGTGCAGTGTATATCGGCCTTTGCGTGCTCCCCCAACCGGCAGCAGTTTGGGCCATCTCGTTGGAGTAGGCCCGATAGGAAGGCCAAGTGTCCGATCGGCGACGACGGGACGGCTCACGTTCACACAGAAGAATGGCCCAATTCGATCCATTGGCTGCCTGACCGCCACTGCCAGAAGCATGAGCTTGTTCAGCAGAAACGACATCTCCGCGGCCAACAGAAGCATCAGTAGACAGTTTGCTTTCAACTGGGGCCATATGCCCCTGTTGGTGGGCTTCGAACGAGCGTACAGTAGAAGTGCATCGTAGACAAAGCGAGCAAGCGTAAACGCCAAGAACATGACACTTCCAGAAGTGCTCCTTGAGCTCGTCATAGCCCGAAACCAGAACACGGCAGCCACCACAGGCAATGGCACCCTCCTCGAGCTTGTCCAAGTGGAACGAGTTGACATGCTGGTCCAGTTCGGCTCTACACAAAAGGAGTCATACATCGATTAGTCCGTGCGCTGCCAAATGTGGTCACTACTTACTTGCTACCGAAGGAGACTCCATCCTGGAGGCAGACATCGATGAGACACAAGTGTCCGTGCACTTGCTCACAGTGGTCTTGCAGTGCCACCCGAGGCCGATGCTCGATGTACTCACAGCCAGACACAAAGCACTTTTGAGTACGAATGATCATGCGGGAATTACCTTGACCAGTGTTTTGTCCACCAGCAGGCACAAGGCTTTTCACCTCTGTTTCGCCTTGTTCGGGCACGGTAGAGGCAAGCGCCACGGCCTCGCCAACCGAAATGTCTGCTGCCACTTCACTTTGAACGGGCGGTGCAGCGATGTTTGGTTCATGACTGACACAACCAGTGTCTGGCTGAGCAGCATGAGCACCAGTACTGGCACGATGCTCGGGACTGCCGGTTGCAGTGGCCGGTTCGAGAACAGCAGACGTTGGTTCAGTCTTTCCGGGGCCATCGTGTGCCTGCTCTGGTGCAGACTTGTCCTACAAAGTGCAATTGGTATTAAAAGTGTTTTAACATTTACAGTATACAGTACTGTATCAATAGAAATAGAAATAAAGAGAGGGCGAAAGAGTGCGAGACAGAGCGACAGAGCGAAAAAATCGCGCGACAGAGTGCGAGACCGTGCGACTGAGCGCGAGACCGTGCGACTGAGCGCGAAACCGTGCGACTGAGCGCGATACCGCGCGACTGAGCGCGAGAGAGAGAGAGCAGAGCGAGAGCAGAGAGGAGAGAGAGGAGAGAGAGAGAGAGAGAGAGAGAGAGAGAGGAGAGAGAGAGAGAGAGAGAGAGAGAGCGAGAGCAGAGAGGAGAGAGAGGAGAGAGAGGGAGACCGGAGAAGAGAGTATGACATGAGGATACGGACAAGAACAATCATAAGGTACAAGTGACAATGGCACAAATCATGTCATCCAAAGTGATCACTCTGACCCAACACACTCAACCAAATAGTCAAACAAAAAAAGCGACAGGAGCAAAAAACCCGAACTCACCTGTTGGGGCACTTCGCCAATGACCGGAACAACTGGTCGTTCGTCGTTGTTCTCCTTCACCTTCTCCATCGTCTTTGGTATGACTTCTACTGAAGGCTAGTGGTTTGACTGACAAATCAATCGATGGTCAAGAATTCACTCCAAAGTTGCAGTGTCGATGATGATCACGCGTGATGTGCTTAGATTCGTTGCGACGCACCGTCGATAGCGAGTGTAATACGGTCAGGCAGAGTCGCGCAGTACTGAGGCTAACATCGAGCGCACACGTAACATGCTCCAATCATGCAGTGGACACACCTTTGCAAAATGGCGATTCTACTAATTACCCCTCATCAACGAATCAGATGCGACCGTCAGTGTCCGCAGTGTGCCATCTCTCGTGTCCTGCCAAATGTGTATGCCCAGATATAACTAGATCTATCCAGTAACGCAATGGCAGTGCTGTGCACTCGTGATTGCCGGTGTGCGTGTTCCTGTGTGTGTCTGTGCATGCCTGCCTCGATGGTGTCCAGACCAACCGAACCACTTGTTGTACTCTACCTAATGCCTGGAAGGGAGGGTGATAGCGAGGGAGAGTGGATTGCATTCCTCGTTGGCATTTGTGCGAATCGGCCACCTTTTCACCCCGCTCTCCATCCCAACTTATATAATACAGTGTGGATGGCGTGAATGGTTGGGCAGTGTGTGTTAGAGTGAGAGGGGTCAAATTCAACCACTCAGCAACACGACCAAGCAGCCAATAGCAGCAAGGCGCACATCGTTCCCACGGTAAGTCGGTTTGGTAGTACAAGGAATCGGAGCACAGCACACGGGAGAGAGGCAATGAAGGTCTAATAGAAGAACAACCTAACGAATGCATTGCACTAATTGGCATACATCCTCTACAACAAGTGTGCGTCAATGTGTGTGCGCTGTGTGTTCGTTCGTTTGGCGAGCTCGAACGCGCGCTCGGCCAACAGTGGCCTGCAACCACTTCTGACTGATTTGTTTTGTGTTCTCTCAATGCATGAGTGTCTTGTACAAATTGTCCTGTTGCTGGACAATGGATATATTGTCATATCTCAATCATAGAATCACTTATTATTGGCATTAGGTAGTAGATCGATTTGGAATTCGATTTATAGGCATTCGATCGATAGCGGCACAAGCACACGCAGCAGCACCATTGGCCACCACCACCACCGCCAACTTCGAACGACGAAAGCCTTCGCCAGCACTACCATCCAAACGGCCACTAAAGGCGGTTGTGTGCGTTGTCCTGAGTGGAGGAAAGAGCGGGAGAGAAGAAAAAACTCGCCACTCGTTTGAAGGTCGTCTTAATTGTACAGAAAAGGAAAAGACGGGGAAAAAGAACGAAATTAGCCAGTGCAGTGCACGACACATTTTGTCTTAATGTTCATTATTCCATAGACTCTATTGTCATAATTAAATGAAATTGGAACCAATCGGTCAGGAATTGATTTTATTGCTCCGTTCAGTAGAAAAAAGTGGCAGTCGAGCACTGCTTGGCAGACTAGTTTGGACTGTTGCACTGTCAGGCAGAGTATGCGAGCCAATCTAATTACAGCTCAGTGCGCGCGCTGACCATTCGGCGATAAATTCTTGGTGACACTTTGACCCACGATCGAGGGACAACTCCACTACGGTCTGTCACAGCGGCAGATTCAAAGAATGGAGAGAGAGAGAGAGAGAGAGAGAGAGAGAGAGAGAGAGAGAGAGAAGAAGAACACGAAACGAGAGTGGAAGATTTTGTTCGGTCAGTTTGACCTTTTGAGTTCATTTCCGCAATTACAAGGATCGTTGACCTTCATTTTTGTCAACCAAATGGTGATTTGTTGATGGAGGGAGAATCGAACTGTGCAACCAATGGACAACAGAAAGTAACGTTTAACTTACACACACGATTGTGTGTGCTCAGATCGAGTTGGACTTGAGAGTGCATTCGTGGCTAGCTTGCTGGCCAACACATCTGGGGACAATGTGCTTCTTCGTCTGTGTCTTTTTCACTCGAAGTAGGCAATAAATGTCATCTTTTCGATCACATAGATCACTCGGCTCTGACCAACGACTCATTGGCAACGAGCCACTCACAATCGCGCACACACAGACTTGACCATCGCGGTCCCCCGAACAGCTATAATTAAGTCCGTTTCCTCGAATGTAAACATGATCTCAGTGCAATAAAATTCTTTCTTCCGAGAACGGTCCTCGTTCGATTAGTTCGGAGTGCTGCACTGTTCTGTTACTGTTTTGCCACTTTGGTCAGTGCCAATCGAGGCCAACTGTGACATCAATCACTGCTGTGACAGTTTCGTTCAAGTGGCAGCAACACACAACTGGTCGAACATGCTAATGGACATCGATGTCGATGTTCAGTGTCAAAATATTGACTGTGTCAGTGTCGAACACTACAGACTGAGTGCCCGACCGAAACTTCGATCCTAGTGCCCGAGACAAGGTCAAAAATAGTACGTATTTTCACAGACATTGGCACACTTTGCGCACAAGCCTAAGCACTAATCGAGCACACACTCCACACAGTTGGATAGAATACCACTTAAGTAGCATGTTTACGCTTGTTTGGTCGGCCAAATTACCCATTTTGTCACGCATTTCGTTTCGTTGTTGACACTCTGTTCGACAACACAAGTCACGGCTCGTTCGTGTCAGTAATTGAGCCATTAGTTGAGCTGCCTCCGTGCCACTCGGGTGGCACTCGCGCGACCGTCCATATGAAGTGAGAGAGAGAGAGAGAGAGAGAGAGAGAGAGAGAGGGAGAGGGAGAGGGAGAGGGAGAGGGAGAGAGAGGGAGAGAGAGAGAGAGAGAGAGAGAGAGAGAGAGAGAGAGAGAGAGAGAGAGAGAGAAACTGTCGCTAAAAATAGCCTGCCACTCGAGCTTGAACGAACAAGTCGAAGCCAATTGACCAGCGGGCCACAAACGCGCGCTGTTTCATTCACGATAATGATGGTGATGGTAATGACGCTTGGGCGCGCTTCGTTATAGGCTTTATTGTTGAAGTTAAAACATACATACAATCGATTGAGCAAATCAATAGAACGAGCATGGAAATGGATTACGAGAATGTGTCGCCTGTTGCATGCATTGGATACTGTCCAATGGACAGGGAATTGGGCAAGTAATGATTAATAATAAGCCAATAGAATCATCATCAGTTCTCTTTTGCGCCCATTGAAACTTAAACACGACCCAAAAATTTATCTTTGCACTTCACACTACAGTACACCAAAGTGCAAGATTCCAATTTTTCATCTGCAACATAAAAAAAATGCAAAACAATGTGTTACTTACGCGATCATAATTCAATCAAATAAACAATCTCACCATTAGGTCCGAGGACTTTTGGACAGTTGGCACATTTCCAGTGGCCTTCCATGAGTTGCTCAGCGTCTAGAATTGGTTCGCAAATGTCATTATCAATCAACGATAACAATATCACGACATCACAATACCTTGTGGTGGATCCATGTATAGCTCATCAACAAATGGGAGAGCTATTTCTGGAAGTTTCTCGTACCAATCACGATCTATTTTATTCAAATAGCTTTCGGCTTCTTGAATAGCCAAATGAGGATTGCCCCACTGTCCTTCGTTAAGTCCGGGTGGCTTCTTTGAGAAGTTGAACAGTTCGGATGCAGGAACCAGTAAACTGTATGTAAAATATGCATGTTCGAAATATATATAACGTTACCATTCTCTGTTCTGTTGTGTTGTACTCACACTTGCTGAAGGCCAAAAGTTATAACCTGAAAGTTGTCCTTATCCGCCTCAAAGTTGCCTTCAAAATAACTTTGAAACACTTTTGCGGGCAACCATACGCCATAAATTTGCACCCAAACCACAGCATGGAGAAAGGCACAAGGAATTTGAAACATCACCCCAAAGGGTGTCTGCGCCTCTGTTGGAAAGATTTCTGGTGGTTTGAATTCATCCAACTCCATGTGGAACATAATGCGACACGAGTAACACATGTGAAAGAGCAGTGCCTCTCTCTTTGCATGTTCCATTAGATTTTCCAAACTCACGCTTCTGTCCACTCTTTGGTGATGGGCCACAATGTGCCGATTATGGATGAGCTGTGTGTTTAGGAATTAGTGAAGATTAAGAAACCAACACGAAGAACAGACAAAAAACACAAACACAAACTTACCAACTTGATGTCAGACATGAAATGTTCAATCGACTTGTATTGATCAGCTTTTGATTCAATTTCATTCAAGTCGATTGGACTTATAATCATGTGATGAGGAATACGTCTCTTGATAATCACTTTATAGCCCGGGTCTTTTCTGTTATTACAAAACTCGATCAACACTTGAGCAAAGCAGAGAAATGTTGCCTTCAAGTCCTGCTCTAGTGTGGCCTCATTGGACTGATTATTTACTCGGAAGAACATTTCGCCAACAATCGGCAGCACACATTCGCTACAAACGTCCAAATTTGACTTCAAAGTCGCAATTCCCGTGTCCTTGTTAGACCTGCCCGGCCAAGTTTTGTATGCTTTGAGTGCAATGCGTTGTCTCCCAAAGGCATTAGCATTTACGACACACTCCTCATGATATGACCGTTGACAGGCAGAGCAACTTTTCGGAACTTCCACCCAATCGTGACATTCAAAGCAAAATTGATCGCGCTCTCGCGGTTCGGTTGTTACTGTTGCCAATGTCTCAACATTATCGTCAATTTTGCTCACTTTGCTCCTTTTAGAACAAGCAGCAGCACTTGTATTTGGTGACGTCTCTCTAAACTGATTATCATAATCGTCATGAGCATTCTGTGATGGTCTCTTTCGAGTTCCGTTTTGATTGCTCAAATTAGTTTGTTGCTCCGTCTGTTGAACACGATCAATGGTAGTAGTAAGAGGATTGCGATTTGTGGTTCCATTCATGATGGCACAACTGCTGGTTGATGCATGCATTTGCTCAAAATTGCTATCAATTAGTGAATGTCCAATAGTGTTGTGTGCACGATGCTCATCACTACTACTCAGTCCGTCAAATGCAAGATTGTATGGTTCAATTCCAAGCTCCCTTAGTTGGAAAGATTGATATAAAGTATCTAAATATTCGAATTCTCGATCTACATTTGATTGATTGACTTGTTGATGGTGAGGTGTGTTTGCAGACAAAGCCCTCATGTTTGTGGCCGGTGCCAGTCTACGGTTTTCCTGGTCAAAGTGTTCTAGTTCGCAATGATCACTGAGATGCGAGTAATAGTAGAATACTTTCTCACAAATTGGACAATTCCAATTTTGTTCACATGTATTTGCGCCAACACTTTTGTCGGCTTGTTGGTCACTTGGTTCCGCACTTAAAATCTGCTCCATCACCGACTCTTCACTGTCTGTACTGCCAACTTGCCTTAGAAATGTAGTAGGACCACCACGACCACCACCACAATTGGGCTCATCATCATCTAGAAGGTGTTTGTGTTTGTCTTTGACGTGTTCTATTGCGTCTAGTTTGTCTTCTAACTTAAAATAGAAATAACAACCTTCAACGATGCATCGATAGCCAATTTTGTTGTGACAAGACATGTGAGACAGATGATGAACATAATCACTGTGCACATCATAACGACATGCACTGCAATTCTGTTCACAGTTCAACTCCTCAATGAGATAGACATTTTTTCTCGGTTCTGGGCGTCTTTGTGCCTTATTGGGCTTCACATACATTTCCACCGAATCGGGCAGTTTAAACTGGCCAAAGCCACTCTGCTTCATCAGTTCATTAAACTGTTTCTGTGTAATTGTCAATTTGACATTATCACAATCCAAGACTACGTCAATAGAATCAGGTTGTGGATAGAGCACACCAAAACAGCGATTTTGAGTGTCATTTTTGAGTAAAAGACTGACAGACTCAATACGTCTCAAAATTTGAATCATATTTCGTTTGTCTGGATTTCGAAAAATCTGCTTGTCTGCTTTGCATGAATACCAATATTGCATGATGTACATAGATACAATTCGCTTGATGTCCCTTAATTCGGTTTGTGGGCTGATCGGATTTTGTGCACTTTGATGGATGGGACACATTGGGTGGTGAGGTTGTTGTTCCTCCTCTTCTGTATGAATTAGCAATGATAAAGTGCATGAGTAAATCTCAAGAAGAAGACATAACACTACAGCTCAATGAAATCAAGCTCGAACTAAATCAAATTCCTAACACGTAAGTAACACTGGAATCTCTGGACCAGGCAGCCAGTCACCATGGAGTTGAACGGATGAATGAATACAAAGAATTGACAATTTGATAAACTAGACTCTCACTTAGACTCAAAATGCCTAACGTTTGAATCGTTTGACCTCGGTAGCGGTGACAAAACCGAGCTCGCATCGTTCCCATGAACGATCCAAACGATTACGAACCTTTGCTCTTAACTCGGCAGTATGCCTAAGACGGGTCACCGTAATGGCGGCAGAGACGAGTCAAGAACGGTTACTACCAAATCCGTCCACAAATCATCATCCACAACCACAACAACAACAACCACAACAACAGCCAGTACCCATTTGAGCAAAAATCAACTTTTGGTCAACAGACACTTGAACAAACAAATGTCATATACAATGTATATACTTGTCTCACCAATGGACAATCAATCAAAGTCTCAAGACGACTCTGTTGGCGCCTACTGCGCCTCATATGAGCTGACCAAACATTATCATGTCGCTTATGTATTACGCAGTGCAATGAGCCCTACCGAATCGCATAATCAATGACGCGCGCGGCAAAAGCAAATCAGCAAACAATTATGAACCACTGTACCTTTAATTCCGACGATGTATGGATTGTTTCGATGCATGATAATAGACTGAGTTAATATTTCAATAGAACTTGATAATTTTTCCACTGATGTGGTCAAGGATGATAACGCTGATTGGAGTTGTGCTGATTGAGCCTGTGTGGATGAGGATAATGATGATGATCCAGTCGACGGTTGAGAGTGTTGTATTGATGATGATGATGATGATGATGATGATGATGACGGCGACCCAACCGTTGGTTGAGACCGTGGTTGAGATTGTGTGACTTGACGGCCAGACATGATGTTTGAGTTGATTTAACGATTTGAGACACGAGTCAAAAGTCCACGAATTGCTTTGTCATCGAGGAACTAGTTGAGAGATGAGAAGACAATAGTGCCAATAGCAACGATTCGAACACGTGAGAGAACAGAGTGATTTAATGGCGGCTAGCTATGACACACACAAACACGCACGCACTGGACACACGAGCACACACTAGTTGCGGGTTGAGGATACAAATGTGAACTATAAATGGACTCAAACAGCCATGCAAATTGTGCGCGACACTAAACTGAACAGAACCGATTGAACGCAAAAGACGGACTAAGGGCGAAATTCGACCAATGAACCAAAATGTCATCGACGAGGCAGATGAGAGACGAGGCGAGAATTGGGCAAATGGCAACAAAGCGAATGCTTGCGAGACCAGAGTGATTCAATTGTCGCTCATCATAATAAGCACGCACTGGACACATACGCACTCACACACTCACACACGGGTGCCGTAGTCATTGATGGAAGAAGAAAATGCAAACTAACACTCGGCCGAACCGAACCGAACGCAAAGTCTGACTGAGAGCGAAATGCGACTGATCGAAAGGACCACCAAACTCAAACTGAGGCCTTCAATGCAAAAATAGAAAAGAGAACGCAACAGAGAGACAAGTAGGCGTATGCATTCACACACAGATTTCGAAACACTCGCAAGAAACTGGACATTCCCAATGTCACACACACACACAAACACACACACATCGATTCTTGTGCTCGTCCAACTTACTCGCTCATTACTCTTCTCTCTTTCGGCCGGCATACAACCTCGGTCAGTCAGCACAGATCGGTGATCGCCTCGGCAGTCTCTCTTTGCACTCGACGGTTGTTTGTGTCGTCGCTATCGTACTCACCCACACTCTGTCCACTCATTTCGCATTCTTCTTGCTCTGTGTGTTTGCAAGTTTGTCCTCTGTCAACTCACTCCTGGTGGCCCACACCATTTCACCACTCAGGCCTATTATATACAACATCTATCACCGATCGAAGACCGACCACTTTCAATCGATTTGTTTGCCGATGCGACGATCACAGTCACCGGCCTCAGTGGTAGTTTGATGAGCGAATTCGCGAGTCTAGTCAACTGGACATCATAATCACGGTTCAGGTAGTGCTGTATTGACATTGCAGCGAGCATGTTCAGGGCCACCGACTTTGATCGATTGGGTGAAATAGTGCTCGGCCACAGGGTCATACACGGAGGGAGCGAATCTGTCTGTTCTATTTGGCTGTGCCTCCAAATGTGTGTTTGCCTTCAGCTTATTCCATGATCAGTTTAAGTGACTGATCGGTGAGTATCAATTAACTATTACGAATTCTATCAACTAACTAACATTTACTTGTGTCTTTAGTAGGATGGCACTGAGTGATCAACGAGAAGCTTTTGGTCGCGATGCAGATTTGTCCACTCCACTCAATCTACACCAAATAGATCTGTGTGAGCACTACTCACCGCATCAACCAACGAGCAACCATTCACTCATTGAGACTCATACCGGTACTGTACTGCCGCGGCAGCAACCAGAACATGAAGCCCTTCGTCCCCGTCCGTCTGCCGGGCTCAGCACCACTCACCGGCCAACCAACGAGCAACCATTCACTCATTGAGACTCATACCGGTACTGAACTACCGTGGCAGCAACCAGAACATGAAGCCCTTCGTCCCCGTCCGTCTGCCGGGCTCAGCACCACTCACCGGCCAACCAAAGAGCAACCATTCACTCATTGAGACTCATACCGGTACTCTACTGCCCTTGCTGCAACCAGAACATGAAGCCTTTCGTCCCCGTCCGTCTGCCGGGCTCAGCACCACTCACCGGCCAACCAAAGAGCAACCATTCACTCATTGAGACTCATACCGGTACTGAACTACCGTGGCAGCAACCAGAACATGAAGCCCTTCGTCCCCGTCCGTCTGCCGGGCTCAGCACCACTCACCGGCCAACCAAAGAGCAACCATTCACTCAATGAGACTCATACCGGTACTCTACTGCCCTTGCTGCAACCTGAACATGAAGCCCTTCGTCCCCGTCCGTCTGCCGGGCTCAGCACCACTCACCGGCCAACCAACGAGCAACCATTCACTCATTGAGACTCATACCGGTACTGAACTACCGTGGCAGCAACCAGAACATGAAGCCCTTCGTCCCCGTCCGTCTGCCGGGCTCAGCACCACTCACCGGCCAACCAAAGAGCAACCATTCACTCAATGAGACTCATACCGGTACTCTACTGCCCTTGCTGCAACCTGAACATGAAGCCCTTCGTCCCCGTCCGTCTGCCGGGCTCAGCACCACTCACCGGCAAACCAACGAGCAACCATTCACTCATTGAGACTCATACCGGTACTGAACTACCGTGGCAGCAACCAGAACATGAAGCCCTTCGTCCCCGTCCGTCTGCCGGGCTCAGCACCACTCACCGGCCAACCAACGAGCAACCATTCACTCATTGAGACTCATACCGGTACTGTACTGCCGCGGCAGCAACCAGAACATGAAGCCCTTCGTCCCCGTCCGTCTGCCGGGCTCAGCACCACTCACCGGCCAACCAAAGAGCAACCATTCACTCATTGAGACTCATACCGGTACTGAACTACCGTGGCAGCAACCAGAACATGAAGCCCTTCGTCCCCGTCCGTCTGCCGGGCTCAGCACCACTCACCGGCCAACCAAAGAGCAACCATTCACTCATTGGGACTCATACCGGTACTGTACTGCCGCGGCAGCAACTAGAACATGAAGCCCTTCGTCCCCGTCCGTCTGCCGGGCTCAGCACCACTCACCGGCCAACCAACGAGCAACCATTCACTCATTGAGACTCATACCGGTACTGTACTGCCGCGGCAGCAACTAGAACATGAAGCCCTTCGTCCCCGTCCGTCTGCCGGGCTCAGCACCACTCACCGGCCAACCAACGAGCAACCATTCACTCATTGAGACTCATACCGGTACTGTACTGCCGCGGCAGCAACCAGAACATGAAGCCCTTCGTCCCCGTCCGTCTGCCGGGCTCAGCACCACTCACCGGCCAACCAACGAGCAACCATTCACTCATTGAGACTCATACCGGTACTGTACTACCGTGGCATCAACCAGAACATGAAGCCCTTCGTCCCCGTCCGTCTGCCGGGCTCAGCACCACTCGCCGGCCAACCAAAGAGCAACCATTCACTATAGAGTAATGTGGACGAGAGGACTAGAGGGAGGGGAGAGAGAGAGGGAGAGAGAGAGAGAGAGAGAGAGAGAGAGAGAGAGTGCCAGTGCTGATGGTGATGGGCAAAGACGATCCTCATTGGAACAGATCAATCGGTGTAGGGCAAGAGAGTTAGACGGTCTAAGTGAGATGGCATCTTGCCTGGCGTGACCAGTTGGAGTGGGTTGAGTGGATTGAGTGGATTGAATGTGACTGGCTGGTTGGCAGCGGTTGGTTGGTGCTGCATGAGCCTTGCCTCGATGGCACCAATGACAGTTCTTATCTTGGATGTTTAGCTGGCAGTACAATGGCAACGGTAGGCACAGTGACCCATCCACAGACCGGGTCGGGTTACGACCATATAACCAGACAGAGTTCAGCAAGCTCAAAATGTACTCCGATTGAATGGCGCACAGTGCCGTGGGACATTCGTGAGTTCATCTCCAATTGATTGCTTGAGTCCCATTTTCCGGTCTAAATAGATTGATAGGATTAGTACAGAGTCAACAACAATAGCAAAAACACAAAATAGAAACCAAAGTAAGTAGGCGTAAGTAGAATTTGACCACGAGAAAGCCGCTTATGGCTCATCAGCAAAGTACTATTCGTAGTTGTTGTTGGCCCGCCAGTTTCACTCGACACAGGTTGAGACGCCCTCAACGTGAACACCAGAGGCCATACTGCCGAATACGGCGCCATTCAGGAACCTACCGAACACTAATAGGAAAAAGCCAGATGAAATACACGGTCATGGGTCGACTCGCTCACAGCACCAAAACAAACTTAGCTGCTCAGGCAACTATTTCCACACTAGGCCACTTGGTAGGTCGAAATAGTGGTTGCTCAATCACGCTGCCAGTGAGCACTGGCAGTGCAGTTGTTGTTTACTCTAGTGACACATCACTTTTGTGATCGAATCTCGCCACGACTCTGCTGTTTCTGGGACCATTCACATGGACAGCTGTCCTCCCACCGCAATCAACAAGCTTACCAAGACAACAGAACGTGCCGGGCTCGATTCGATTGTGCCGCTTTATGCCGCTGCTCGCGTCAACTCTCCTCTCAGTGTGAGCCATTTGGCCGATTGCTTTGAGTCTTATTGAACTGCATCTGATCACACTGACCTGGACAATCCTCGTCCCACGGACATCATCACACTAATCAAGACATACCTACCCTCACTGTTGTTACACGATCGATTGCCTTGAGCCGAATCGAACTGCATCTGACCTGGACAATCCTCGTCCCACGGACATCATCACACTAATCAAGACATACCTACCCTCACTGTTGTTACACGATCGATTGCCTTGAGCCGAATCGAACTGCATCTGATCACACTGACCTGGACACTCCTCGTCCCACGGACATCATCACACTAATCAAGGCATACCTACCCTCACTGCTGTTACACGATCGATTGCTTTGAGCCAAATCGTACTGCATCTGACCTAGACACCCCCTCGTCCCACGGACATCATCACACTAATCAAGACATACCTACCCTCACTGTTGTTACACGATCGATTGCCTTGAGCCGAATCGAACTGCATCTGACCTGGACACTCCTCGTCCCACGGACATCATCACACTAATCAAGGCATACCTACCCTCACTGTTGTTACACGATCGATTGCCTTGAGCCGAATCGAACTGCATCTGATCACACTGACCTGGACACTCCTCGTCCCACGGACATCATAACACTAATCAAGGCATCCCTACCCTCACTACTGTTACACGATCGATCACCGTCTTTGTCTTGCAAATCGCAAACGGCCAAACCATGGAACATCCAAACAAGAAGTCACGAGTGGTAAGTCTGTTCGCCTGGTTGCCTGGTTTGCCATTAACTTACTCAAATGCCTTGTTCTGGCCTACTAGTCACCCGTGCTCGATGATGTGGACACCAACAACCCGAACCCTGCTGCTGCTGCTCCAACCACAATAGAGAAACTGGTCCCTGATTGCGTTCAACATATCTTCCGTAAAGTTTCCATTATCGAACTCCTTACATCCGTGCGCCGAGTCTGTGACCTTTGGAACAGACAATTTGTCATCGTCATGGATGGACGCCATGAGTTGATTCTGCATGAATATCGTCCAGAATGGGAGGAACGTGAATGGCTTCGATATACGAGATTTAGGTTCTATTTTCCAAAACTTTTGACCGAATTTGAGATCCAAAGAGATAGCCTACCTTGGAAAGTCAGTTTAGAATGTTTGGAAGCTAACTTTCGATTCATCACCAGTTTGACACTTTGCAAAGAAAGCATCGATCGAGAGTACTTTGAAAAGCTCGTTGCCATTCTCGGTCACTTTCAGCCTCGTTTGACTACGTTGAAAGTCTTCTGGATTTCGTGGAGAGAGACCGATACTGACTTTGTCATGTCCGCCCTGAACTCATTGTTTCAGGCAATCGGAAGGTTGGTTTCTCTAACTCATCTCGAGTTGTTTCTCCGACTTCCAAGCGGCAACTATGAAGCACTGCAAGTGACAATCTCTTCGACTGTCACTTTTCTCCGTCTCGAGATTGATGCGGACTATGAGGACAGATGGCTGAGCCGAACACTGACGCAACTGGTCGAGTCAAATCCAAACATTCAACAAATTTACACTCGTTTTCGAATAGAAAACATGCATCGAATTGACCAAAATGTTGTCAAGAGGCTCACCAAGCTCGCAATCGGCATGAGCACACGGGTTAAACTGGAAGAACGAGTTAGGATCTTTTCTCGTTTGCCGTCGGTACAATACTTGAGAATTGATCACGTGCACCTTCCTCGGATATTCAAGCGAACTCTACTCTCGGGAATTCACGCACTCGGACAGCTTGAGCACGTGGAAATAGACTTGCGGGCTGCATATTTTTACTGTAAACATATCAGCGACGACGAAGGCGGCAACAAAGACGAAGAAGTAGACGATGAGAGCTCGGACCAAAATGTGGACGAAGAGGGTTCGAACGAGGAATTTGATGAAGAAGGCTCGGATCAGAAT
>JAKIJQ010000041.1:865000-917500 GCA_023373905.1 Rhizoglyphus robini | reverse complement strand
CGACCCAGTAAATTCGCATTTTTCTTTATCCTGTTAGAAAGAAATAGAATTATACCCAGTTCGTATCAGGTAGATTGAGTCTGCTTACGTATAAAATGCGAAATAAAAACAAAATATTTGATATTATAATATCAAGAGGCCTCGCCATAGTATCTGGGAAATCCAGTCGATATTTGACTTGTTAGGGCTGGTGGACTTCTCCCTCATTAAGGGCTTTGGATTATAGTACGAATTCCTTTATTCGTACTATCCACGGCATGTTACTTTCTTCAACTGATCGATAAGAAAACAAAATAAAACCAATTAGTAATGATCACAACAAGGAATGACTTATTTACTGCATCACTTTCAATTTCGAATGCCTTAGTTCCCCCACAAAAACGGGTAGGCTAAAACGGAATCCACAAAATGCTTACGGCCATGCATGCATTGTCAGAGTGACAATAGTCTTCCTAAATATCACATAGCGAAAGAGATATGAGAAGTCATACGGAGAAAGAGAGGGAGAGAGAGAGAGAGAGAGGGAGAGAAAGAGGGGAGAGAGAGAGAGAGGAAGAGAGAGAGGAAGAGAGAGGGGGAGGGTGAGAGAGGGAGAGAGAGAGAGAGAGAGAGAGAGAGAGAGAGAGAGAGAGAGAGAGAGAGAGAGAGAGAGAGAGAGAAATAACCAACACAAAGAAAAGCATGTAGAGAAATGACGAGACAGGAGATAGCTCTAATATAAACATTAAAGTACTTACCAAAGTCTATCAAAAGTATAATAAGGCCAACAATATGGCACCACAGATGGGATTTGTGTGATCTTGAGGCTGAACAGCCAATAAAAACACCACGTTCATTGTCGACATCATGAGTTGATTGTTGAATTCCTATTCCGGAGATTCAGAATAAAGATCCTTCATGAATCATGACCGAATAGCACTCGTATTAGGATAGTCGAGTTTGCTGTTTGGAACATTTGTAGACGGACAAAATTTGTGAATTAAAGGTGACGAGTTTCAAATCGATCGACTACAATGGGGACAGTCGAGGTTGACTGGTTTGAGTTTTCCAATTGTAATTGAGAAGCTGCACTATCCCGATATTGGTTTGCCTTGAAGGGAGCTGCAACTGAAGGCTTAGGGTTCTTTGAAGGACCACATGGAGTTTCATCAGTTGTAACCAAAATTCGTTTGCCACAATTATTTGAAACTATTTGCAGTAGATGTTGAAGGGAAAGGCGTTGAAGCGATAGTAGTTGAAGTATCCACTCTCGAGACATTCGTTTCCACAAAATCTTCACCATATCTTTAACATTTTCAATTGTGTCAGTTTCTGGTTCAAGTGAAAGACTTGGAGTTGACTTGCTAAAGTCTTTTGACTTGTGATCCTGTCGAATTCTTTCTGCCTGAGATTTGTGTAAGAATTTGATTATTCTTACTATCCACGGCATTTTACATTCTTCAACTAACAAACGATAACAAAACAAAATAAAATTACAGATTAGTAAAGATCATTACAAGAAAGAATGACTTACTTTCTGTACCACACTTAAATCCGAATGTCTGGTAGTTTCTGCCACAATCATCTCGTCTTTGCTTGTAGGTATGATTCTTCCAAATATGCTTCGCCACATATGATAATTGGTCCCAGTTAGCTAAAATTCAGGCAAAATGCCTCGAAACTTTGCAACGCCAAAGACGCTTCCTTTAATTATTCAGAATCTTCTGTCAACTTGGAAGTGAGTTGGCCAACTCTAGGCGAATGAATCACTAATGAACCAATCCAGTTGGTAAGTTCGCACTTTTCTTTTTCCTGTTAGAAAGAAATTAAATTATAGCCAGTTCGTATCAGGTCCATTGAGTCTACTTACTTAGTAATCACAGAACACGAAGCTTGACAAGTGAGGGCCATTGCTTCGAAAGCATCATTTTGGGCGATGTCAGTAGACTGATCGATTGTTTCGACTAGGAAACAATCGATACAGGACGCCACGCATTCGGAATCTTGAGTCCGTGTCGGCATTTGACGTTTCGGGGATTGCCGTATCCAAGTAGCTTCTTGAGATAGTAAGAATTCGATATTTCGTACTATCCACGGCATGTTACATTCATCTGAGCGATAACAAAAACAAAATCACTTAGTAATGATCATGCACAAGAAATGACTTACCTTCGTAACCAGCAACAAATTCGAATGTCTTAATTTCCCCATCAAATGCAGACAGGCCGAAGCCTGTACCGGAGTTGTGGCCAAAACTGAATCCTGGAAAGGCTTACACTCACACGCTTCCTTTGATTATTCAGCATCTTCTGTCCAAGCCAAATAAGGGGATGAGTGGGTAAATTTGAAGCGAGGGAATCACTAATAGGAGCGATGGCCAAGTCCAGTCAAAAGTTGACGACCAAATGAGCGAGTGTGGATGTCAGAACATGAGATGATAAGATTTGAGAGCGGGGAGAGAACCACACTAGACGAGAGCTTCAGATGTAATGACCGTGTTTGCTCAATTACGTTTCCTTTTATAGCTGAAATCGAGTAATCTGATTAGTCGACGATTACAGAGCCACGACAATAGTGATGTGTAAAAAAGGAAATTAGAAGTGCGCACACGTGCTCGTAGTTTGGTTGTTGTGATGCGCCACGTTCAGTGTCCAGTTTTAGAGGATCACTTTACTGGGAACTTTCCCGCATTGTGCATTGACTGACTGTCTAACAAAAGGTAATCTCTTTGACGAACAGTGTGTATGCTACCATCTTGTCTCGTGCTTGTGTGCATGATTCGCAACGCACAAGTGTTGCAAATTGTGGCACTTTATTCTCGAATGAACGTTTTGATGGTTTTGCCATAACCAGATGTATGATTCTCCCGAATATGTTTTATCCCAAGTGACAATCGCTCCAACGAAATAACATTCAAGCAAAGTGCATCGAATCTTTGCAACTCCCAGATGTTGCAAATTGTGTTGCTTCATTCTTGAATGAATGTTTTAAATGCTTCGCCATGGCTCGTAGATGTCTTGTTGAGGCATCGTTGGAGCATCGAATCATTGCAAAGCCCAAGTGTTGCAAATTGTGGCACTTCATTCTCGAATGAATGTTTTAGATGCTTCGCCATGGCTCGTAGATGTCTTGTTGAGGCAACAAGACAGTCTTCCCAAGTGTCACATTATAATTTGTTGCATGAGTCTGGGCTATTAAACATGTTGCTCAGAAAATGCGACTGGAGCTTGAGATGCCTGGTCTGTTGCTTCTGGAGGTGAAGGCTTCGTTGCAGCCAAAGATACGTCGCCGTTGTTTGCAGGCAAGGCAGCTTGTCGTGTACCTCAAAGTTATACACTCTTGTGTGTGTGTACACTTTCGATTTGGAAGATGAAGCAACTCGCCCCACTGTAATTTTGCCCTTTTCTTTATCCTGTTAGAAAGAAATAGAATTAAAGCCAGTTCGTATCAGGTCGATTGCGTCTACTTACTTATAAAATGTAAAGGTGTAAAAATGTGTGGAGAACCTGCCTCGTGTTCTTCATCCTCTGCCTCTTCGTCTCCAAAATAAACATCGTCCTCCTCATATTCTGGTGAATGCATATCCTCAGCTTTAGTACCGGGATATTGTAAATTTGTATGTAAGGCACTTTTGGGATGTAAACGAACATTTTGCGGGTAGAGATGCATGGATCGGAGCCGTACTGGTGCCAAGTAGCATATAGAGAGTGGTTACATCAGACTGGATTGGAAAAGGAGATCCGACTTTAGTTGCTGAATCTGTTTGACCGTCGCCTCTTTCATCACCTTCATCATCATTAGACAGTGTCGGATCGTTGGCATTTGGTCTCGGAGAAGATTCAGATTCTTCTTCATCCTCATCTTCTTTCTCTTCCTCTGATTCAGAATTCTGACCACTTTCTACCAGCACCTTCTCCTTGGATGCAACATCGACCTCTTCATCATCTTAGTCCTCGTCCTCCACTTCTTCAACAGGAGCAGGATTTGTCTATAAAAATCTTTCTAGGATTTCATCACAACATAGTTCGTCTTCCGGCACCCACATCGGGCCCATTTGACGAGAATCTTCGGATTCGTACTCCTTCGATTTATTGACGAAGCTTGACAAGTGAGGGCCATTGCTTCGAAAGCATCATTTTGGGCGATGTCAGTAGATCGACAGACTGATCGATTGTTTCGACTAGGAAACAATCGATACAAGACGCCAAGCCATCGTTAACATGCGTCCTCTGTCGGCATTTGGCGTATCGGAAATTACCGTTTTTAATAATAATTTCTTGAGATAGTAAGAATTCGTTTATTCGTACTATCCACGGCATGTTACTTTCATCTGAGTGATAACAAAAACAAAATCTAATATTAGAAATGATCACCACAAGAAATTACTTACATTCGTATGCAGAAGCAATTCGTTAGTCTTAATTTCCCCCTCAAATGCGGACAGGCCGAAGCCTGTTCCGGAATTGTTGCCAAAATTGAATCCAGAAAAGGCATACACACTCAGGATTACTTTGATTTGCAGCAGCATCCTCTGTCCAAGACAGACGAGGAGATGAGGGAACCAAGTCGATGCGAGAGAATCGACTAATAGAAGCGAAAGCCAAGTCCAATCAAATGCTCACGACCAAATGAACGAGTGTGGATAGCACATGAATTGATCAGATGAGAGAGCGGGGGAGAGAATCACACATGACGAGAGCTTCAGATGTAATGAGCGTGTTTTTGCTAGTTTACGTTTTTTTATACCTGAAATCGAGCGATCTAATTAGTCAACGACAGCGCCACAACAATAGTGATGTGCAAATGAAATCAGTAGGACGCATACGTGCTAGTGGTGGGATTGGTTATTGTGTTGCGCCACGTACAGTGTGCAGTTTTAGAGGATCACTTTACTAGGACTCGCTCACTGATAAGCAAAAACATTTCCCAATGTGTGTGCTTACATTTACTGAGTTCAATTTATGCTATCAAGTGTTTGGTTTACAGAACAGTTGTTTCATGTTCATTATGTCCTTGATAGTGAGTGCACAGGAGTGTTATCTGTGTCCGTGCCACCACCGCCAAATTGGCTGAATTGTATGAAACACTGCAAATGGCACAATGCACGACAGTAAAGCAATCGACTCATCTAATGAATTACCACAGAATGACAAAGTGACTGTGCTGTGCTGGTTGTGGCGGGAGACAAGCGGGTGGCAAGAGAGGAAGGGTGAGAGAGAGAGAGAGAGAGAGAGAGAGAGAGAGAGAGAGAGAGAGAATACCAACACAAACAAAAGCAAATGAAGAAATAACGAGACAGGAGATAGCATTAGTATAAACATTGTCCATGTCCATTGCGTACTCGATCACACAAACACCATTGGTTTGCATTGATGTTGTTGGTTGCGGCACGTGCATCTTGAGCACAGCTCGATTGGAAAAATGATCAACGAGTATATGACAGTGACTGTGAGTTAGTACAACTCCACCAAATTAGCCTACCAACCAATTGCAGAAAAAAACTTGACAAAATTAGATAAATAATGGAAACAATATAGTTTATTTATTATACAAAGTAAGTTACAAATTGGTTATTGAAATGTTGTTGATAGCATACAAGATAATGTATCTGTCCACAGAAAATATATTGCGTATATGTAGAATCTAAATGTTCCAAATATAACTCAAATATTAAACTCTACTGAATGCCATGGCATTGCCATGGCTCGTAGATGTCTTGTTGAGGCATCGTTGGAGCATCGAATCATTGCAAAGCCCAAGTGTTGCAAATTGTGACACTTCATTCTCGAATGAATGTTTTAGATGCTTCGCCATGGCTCGTAGATGTCTTGTTGAGGCATCGTTGGAGCATCGAATCATTGCAAAGCCCAAGTGTTGCAAATTGTGGCACTTCATTCTCGAATGAATGTTTAAAATGCTTCGCCATGGCTCGTAGATGTCTTGTTGAGGCATCGTTGGAGCATCGAATCATTGCAAAGCCCAAGTGTTGCATATTGTGACACTTCATTCTTGAATGAATGTTTAAAATGCTTCGCCATGGCTCGTAGATGTCTTGTTGAGGCATCGTTGGAGCATCGAATCATTGCAAAGCCCAAGTGTTGCAAATTGTGACACTTCATTCTTGAATGAATGTTTAAAATGCTTCGCCATTGCTCGTAGATGTCTTGTTGAGGCATCGTTGGATCATCGAATCATTGCAAAGCCCAAGTGTTGCAAATTGTGACACTTCATTCTTGAATGAATGTTTAAAATGCTTCGCCATTGCTCGTAGATGTCTTGTTGAGGCATCGTTGGAGCATCGAATCATTGCAAAGCCCAAGTGTTGCAAATTGTGACACTTCATTCTTGAATGAATGTTTAAAATGCTTCGCCATGGCTCGTAGATGTCTTGTTGAGGCATCGTTGGAGCATCGAATCATTGCAAAGCCCAAGTGTTGCAAATTGTGGCACTTCATTCTCGAATGAATGTTTAAAATGCTTTGCCATGGCTCGTAGATGTCTTGTTGAGGCAACAAGACAGTCTTCCCAAGTGTCACATTATAATTTGTTGCATGAGTCTGGGCTATTAAACATGTTGCTCAGAAAATGCGACTGGAGCTTGAGATGCCTGGTCTGTTGCTTCTGGAGGTGAAGGCTTCGTTGCAGCCAAAGATACGTCGCCGTTGTTTGCAGGCAAGGCAGCTTGTCGTGTACCTCAAAGTTATACACTCTTGTGTGTGTGTACACTTTCGATTTGGAAGATGAAGCAACTCGCCCCACTGTAATTTTGCCCTTTTCTTTATCCTGTTAGAAAGAAATAGAATTAAAGCCAGTTCGTATCAGGTCGATTGCGTCTACTTACTTATAAAATGCGAAATAAAAACAAAATATTTGATATTTTGATATCAGAAAGCACCACCACATCAGATCTTTGAGAACTGTCGATATTTGACGTGGTTGGTGTACATCTCCCATCATAGGAACATGAGGATCATGTACGAATTCGTTTATTCGTACTATCCATGGCATGTTACTTTGTTCAACTAACCGATGAGAAAACAAAATAATACAGATTAGCAATGATCACAACAAGGCATGACTTACTTTCTGAAATCACAATGAAATACGAATGCCTTGTAGTTTCCCCCACAAATGCGGGAAAGCTGAAGGTTTATTCCGATAATCCTAAAACGGAATCCAGAAAATTCTTTCTTCTGTTGACAACATGTAGTTCCCGCAAATGCGAGAGAATAGAATGTCAGTAAATTCTGATAATTGAAAATGTTTTGTCAGAATAGACCTAATCTACGTAAATATAATAGGGAATGAGACATGAGAGTCCACGAAGAAAGACTGGAAAAGATAAAAAGAAAGAAAGAAAAAAATAAATAAAGAGAGAGAGAGAGAGAGAGAGAGAGAGAGAGAGAGGGAGAGAGAGAGAGAGAGAGAGAGAGAGAGAGAGAGGGAGAGAGAGAGAGAGAGAGAGAGAGAGAGAGAGAAGGAGAGAGAGAGAGAGAAAGAGGGAGAGAGTGAGAGAGAGAGGGCGAACGAGAGAGAGAAAGCGAGGGAGAGAGAGAGAGAGAGAGAGAGAGAGAGAGAGAACCAACTCGAACGAAAGCATGTAGAGAAATGACAAAACAGAAGATAGCTCTAATATAAACATTAAAGAACTTACCAATAGACATCCAAACTAGAATGAGGCCGATGAAGTTGGTGGTGATGATGCTTGACTGGGCCTGTGCAACGGTCGAGCCAAGCGTTCTTTGTTCTAGTCAGACAAGGAGATGTGTCGGCCAACTCGAGAAAAGAGCATCAATTGAGACCAACACAACAGGAAGATAGGAGAGGACCAAGTCGAAGGTCAAGGGAACCTACAATAAAACGAAGGACAAGTCTTGCAAAGAGAGAGAGAGAGAGAGAGAGAGAGAGCAGCCAGTCAAAAGATGACAACCAAAAGTTGACGACGAGAGAGTGTGCACAGAACAAGACCAAACAGTCATTTTATAAAAATGATCGATGGCAATTGTGTAAATCGGTTCACAACAATGCACACTCAACGGTAGTACAGCCAAGTGGATGTGAACAAACATGGACACCACCGGACAAAACACAAACGACCACAACTAATGGCAGTCGAGTTTGCCTTTTTGGGAGCAGTCAACACCGAAGGCACACTCAAAGTTCACAGTTCGTGTCATGACATGTAAATTTGTCAACATAGCTCGTACTGTTACTACTCGTACTCGTACTCGTACAAGCATAAAACACTGCAAATGGCAAAATCCTCGACGGCATTTCAATAGAGTGCATCGCCACAGAGTTCCAAGTGATGGTGCCGTGAAGCCAGTGGCCTGTGCAGATCAACTAATAGCAGAACAGAACTAGACAAAATTAGCTTAATAATGGAAACAATATATTTTATTTATTATACAAAGACAGTTACAAATTAGGCAATTAAATAGTATCAGTACAGTAAATAATGTACAAGATGGATCACTCAGGAATAATAAATCCCAAGTTACCGAATACACACAGAAGATGGTATCTTGGGGCATATACAGAATTTGAATAACATAGCTCAATGAAAGCGGTCATTACTAAATCTCAAAATCAAACTTTCCCGCTTTCTGCATTGATTGACCGTCTAACACAAGTAATCGCCTTGACAAACAGGATTTAGGCCAGGGTTTGATTCATGCAACTCGATATCATCTCGTCATTACTTGTAGGTATGCTTCTCCCAAATTTGTTTCGTCAAATACCATAACTTTCTCCAGCCAACTAACATTCAGGCATAATGCATCGAAACTTTGCTACGCCCACGCGTTGCAAATTGTGGCACTTTATTCTCGAATGAAGTCTTGCCATGTATCCGCTGATTTGTTGTATGAGTCTGGACTCATAAACTTGTTGACAGAATATATGCCGCAGGAGCTGGAGTTGGGTCAGCTGCTTCGTTGGTGCCGAAGACCAATCACAGTTGTTTGATTGCGTCTGTTGCATGCAAGGAGCATTATCGTGTACCGCAATGTTATTCATTCTGTATCCACTTTCGATTTGGAAGATGAGTCCAAATGTCGAGGTAATCACAGAACACGAAGCTTGACAGCTTGAAGGCCATTGTTTCGAAAGCATAATTTTGGGCGATGTCAATAGACTGATCGACTGTTTCGACTAGGAAACAATCGATACGCAGGACTCCACGCAATCGGAATCTTGAGTCCGTGTCGGCATTTGACGTTTCGGGGATTGCCGTATCTAAGAATAGCTGCTTGAGATAGTACAAATTCTTTTATTCGTACTATCCACGGCATGTTACTTTCATCTGAGCGATAACAAAAACAAAATCAAACATTAGAAATGATCACCACAAGAAATGACTTACCTTCGTATGCAGAAGCAAGTCGTTAATTTCCCCCTCAAATGCGGACAGGCCGAAGCCTGTTCCGGAATTGTAGCCAAAACTGAATCCAGAAAAGCCTTACACGCCAACGTTTCTTTTAATTATTCAGTATCTTCTGTCCAAGCCAGACGAGAAGATAAGAGGACCAAGTGAAGGCTATCGAAATCACTAATAGGAGCGAAAGCCATGTCCAGTCAAGTGGTGATCAGATGAGAGAGCGGGGGAGAGAACCACCACACAAGACGAGAGCTTCAGATGTAATGACCATGTTTGCTTATTTACATCTCCTTTTATAGCTGAAATCGAGCGCTCTAATTAGTCACCGATTACAGCGCCATAACAATAGTGCTGTGCAAATGAAATCAGAAGGACGCACACGTGCTAGTGGTGGGATTGGTTGTTGTGTTGTGCCACGTTCAGTGTGCAGTTTTAGAGGATCACTTTACTGGGAACTTTCTTCTACTCGCTCACTGATAAGCCAAAAACATTTCCCAATGTGTGTGTGTGTGTGTGTGTGTGTGTGTGTGTGTGTGTGTGTGTGTGTGTGTGTGTGTGTGTGTGTGTGTGTGTGTGTGTGTGTGTGTGTGTGTGTGTGTGTGTGTGTGTGTGTGTGTGTGTGTGTGCTTACAAGTTAAGTTATATCTGCTGCCTAACCCATCTTGGTTAGAAATAAAAACGCGCACCCTAACACTTCAGTCAGCACATTAATGGAATCGCAATCTATTAATAGTGGCGCTCCCATGTCGGAGGCAGTGCTATTTATAATTGCACATCTAATTAAATGTAAATTTCACAGAACGGAACATATCACACACAGGTTCGATGAGATTCAGACAATCTACCTATGAATGGTCAGTCACTGTCCATTTCTGGTCATCATTACCAAATTGCACCGAGATGGTATGATAGCTATTGTCCCATTTTGGACGGTTGTACCTCTATCTTGAGCAGTGAAACCAGTAGAGCCAACCTAGAACACGGAAGCTCAATCTTAAGACAATTGTCAATTAAGATTAAATGAGACGTGACAGACACAATGCAGACTGTGGTAATAATATGCACACACACGATGTGATGATGCCCAATATTGTGCATTCCTGTCGAACTCACTCACTCTCTTCTCACTGCTCGACCAGTTTGTATGTCTGCTTTCTTTCTGTTTTCTTCTCATCATCACTGTTGCTCTCACTATCACTATTTGGTGTATTTGTCTTTCACTCAAAATCCTAGTGATCGATTGATTCTCTCTCTCTCTCTCTCTCTCTCTCTCTCTCTCTCTCTCTCTCTCTCTCTCTCTCTCTCTCTCTCTCTCTCTCTCTCTCTCTCTCTCATTTTCACTTTTATTCTGTTTGATGTGTTTGTCGAATTCGGTTGTAAGTGTTACAGTGGATGTGGAAGTATACAGAAAACAGAATGGATCAATTACACTATTCGGGCTAGAATGGCCAACACTGTACACAGCACCAATCGTCGGGTGGTGAGTTCGAGTCTCAAGTTGTTCATCATCGAGAGTACGGAGACAGAATCAATCACTCAAACCAATCTACCTTCTCTCCATCGTCATATGAGCCGTGCAACCTCCCGATCTACCAACAAAACTCCAATTTGGCAGCTTCTAGTAGTTCTACTACACAATTGCACTATCCAACTGGCTTTCCTAAGGAAATGTCTTTTTGGCCTAACTTTATGCTGAGTTCGGTACAGCCATGCGAGACACAACCATCTTCTGCTCCGTTGAACCGACAAAGCGAATGGCAAACTCAGTGGCAACTTTGTGCAAATAACATCGATCAATTTGAGGTAACCGACAACGGGCAATCCCATCTAATGCAATCAATGACTATTTTCCCTCCTCAACCTCTTCAATATCAGCCTTCGTCGCAGCAACTTCTATCCAATTCTACCGACAATTACAACCAAAGCCACCAACTTAATTGTGCCCATCATCTTCAACAGCAAAACACTCTACCGGCCAACGGCAACATGCAACAGCAACCCCAATTCGTGCCTCACAAGAAGAAGACAACTATACCTCGGCCAATGTTCGACATCATCAATTGCCTTTGCTGTGGAATTGAGTACGATAGTTCGTCCGAGTTGAGCACTCACATGCACAGACAGCACCCGCAGTTGTTTGGTAAATGTGGCCAATTTGGATGCGGACGCTCATTTCCTGACTTGTAAGTGATGCTACTGCACCGAATACATAGTTGTATTCTTCTCCTCCTACAGTAGCTATCTAATGGAACATTTCAACAATCACCATCCTCAGGCCTTGATGAAGTTCATGTGTCACCTATGTGGCGCTAACTTCACCACCACCAATGCACTGAACACTCACTTTCTGTACTACCATCACAGTGGGAGATTCGTATGCACACAAGTTGGGTGTTGCTATGTGGATGAGTACCAGTACAAGGTACAGCAACACTACTACATAGAGCACGTTGGATAGTAGATCACGCGTGCAATTAGTCGGTCAATTCGACAAATAGCATATTCTAGTATGTAACACTAGCCAATCATTTAATCTCTAACTACAACCCATACCAAAACTTTACTAAGATTCCTCCACCAAGTTTAGTGGTGTAAAATTAGTCAATAAAGGCATAACATTTTGAACATATGACAAACTTTAATAAACAGCATCATAATGTTAGTGTCTTCTTCAACGCGAACCAGTCCGCACATACGACAATAACTTGCCTAATAGCATTGCTGCCAAGCATGGCACAACCATTCCACCTTGTCATATCCACTTGTCGTGGCACCAGTGCCAACTGCAAGTGAGTGCCATTGCACTTCCTCGACATGAACTGATGATGAACTTTCAACGAACGATGACTTTACTGCATTGCATTATTGACTAACACGAGTCGCAGAATCATTACTTTTAATCAAACACAATCATTTGGGGCACGTTCATTCAGACAGACAGTCAAGTCAGTTACGACTTACCAGGTAATGAATGGGACACATTGCCAGTCAAGATGGGATTTTGTTAGTCTGAAGCCATTTGGAGGGAGAGGTCGAGATAGATTTACTTACGAGTTCGAGCACTTAGCAACAGGCCACTCTGACTCGTCCAATTGTGTTCCCACACTCATACGGCCTTGTTAGTTTTGGAAAATGCCACACACGAATGTTCGTTCGGCACTTTGATCACACCGGATGAACACTTACCATTGCTTATTAGCGTGTCTCCTCATCGTTCTTCGGCCGTCAGTTTGTTTTGTGTTCGTTAGGTTCGCTTAGAACTGCTTCAACGGCTAACCGAATGCTTATGTCTTTTATTCGATAGGATTAGCGTAAATTGGATTAAGTTGAGTTATTATTTGGTTATTCGTATATTTGGTTATTAGCATTGAGGTGCTTTAGTTGGTGCCATTGCATTTCATCGATTCCAAATGGCTCGGTGTGCTTGTGGTCACGCCAAGCAAGGCACAACCATTCCACCATGTCACTTGCACTGGCCACGGCACCAGTGGCATCAATGGCAACTGCAAGTTAGTGACAGCCATTGCACACAATCGATCACACCTGAACCGGTGTGCTAGTGGTCACGCCAAGCACAGCACAACCTGTTCAACATGTCACTTGAACTGGCCACGGCACAATTTACTAATTACGAACAGAATTGATATTCTCCAATGCTCAATTCCTGGAATGAATCAAAATAGAGAGTATTCGTGATCAAAACATTGAACACGATCTTGTTTCGTCCTCTTCTTTGTAGTGTTGTCACCGATTAAGCTCGCGTCGCTTTTAAGGAGCTTCAAGGCAGCCCCACTCAGGCACAGACTAATAGAGAGAGAGAGAGAGAGAGAGAGAGAGAGAGAGAGAGAGAGAGAGAGAGAGAGAGAGAGAGAGAGAGAGAGAGAGAGAGAGAGAGAGAGAGAGAGAGAGAGAGCATCACAAAACCAGTAGAACTATTCACTCGTGCACAGCAATGTGTGTGCCAATGTATACTCGTGTGTCAGCGAGACCAGTGCCTCACCAGCATTCGTGACATACAATCTGATCTCGTTGATTGTGCTATTTATTTGAAAAATATATCATAGATGATAACAAACAGAAATAGTCATTAGTTCAAACTCAACGGTTGTCTCAAGGCTTCAATGGTGAGGGGCTGCAAGTTGACAAAATCGTCGTGAATTTGAATGATGAGCTAAATGGTGTCGAGTGAAGGGCAATCGGCCAGAGGAATCATCACGCGTGAGAGGCAGTGCTGCAGCTGCTCTCTGGTCAACTGGTCAGCGTTCTCGTCTTCATCGAAGCCACATACACGACACCGATGGCCAATGTCATCTGTGCCAATGTAAGCCTGAATTGACTGCAAATTTGGCATGGTTAAATCAATGTTTAGCTGGGAAAAATCGTTGTGCGTGGCCAAATCGAATACTTGTAAATCGAGTGACTTGATGGAAGGCAAACAAGCGAGTGGTTCCTTGCTATTGTCCTGGTCAACAAATTGAAAGTTTAGGCAAAGATGCAACTTGATCAATCGGGTCAAATGGGAGAGACATTCAAATAGAACTCGAACAGTAAATTGTTTATCTTCGGGTATGTTGAGATCGAGTTCAGTGATGGAATTGAAATTATCACAAAAGTTTCTTAGTGGCCCACCTGGAGACAGCTCGATGCAAAGTGTCAATTCGAATTGACCACAAAATTGTCTTCCTATTCGGTTGTAGTGAGTCAAATGAGTCGGTCCCCAAGTCATCTTTCCATTGGCATGACTGATCCGAAGATTAACATTAGGAACGGCATCGTTGCGTAGAGAGTTGAGCAGAACATCTGTCATGTCTTGCGATTTGAAATAGAAAGTGTTGAGTCGAGCGAGTATTGAGAGATCGAGTTGGACAAGATTGTCTCTGAAACTGAAACTTGAGTTAGACAATACAATAAACAGGTGATTGAGAGATGGCAACGAGTTGATTGCTTCAAGGAGTGGTTCAAAAGCATGCACTGGTATACGCTTACGGTCACAATCGATGCGTAGCGTGAAGGTGGTCAATTTGACTTGCCACAGACGGACCAATAGGGTGACACCACAAAGTTGGAACGGTGAACTCTTAAGGAGTGCAAGCTCAAGGGTTGTCAAATTGGGCAGTATCACAGTCCAACCAATCAGGGCGTTCAAGTCGAACCATCGAAAGTGAACCGAGTGCCAGGAAGGTAGCTTCTGTTGTGGATGAGACATGAGACTGTCGTGCAAGTTGACTTCTTGAACGTAAGGTGGAAAGGTGATTGTGCTCGGGTCAGATCCACCAATGACCAGTGTGACTTTGCTCACTCTCAGAGCCACTTTTCGCTGAATCGTGCGCCATTTCGTGCACACACGTCCAAGTAGAGGCATATCACGTATGGGGAAAATGGAAAAAACCATCGGGTAGGTCATTAATGTTGCTGGCTGAAACGCTCATTACTTGAGGGGCAGTGTTCGGGTTTGTATGAGGACAACACTCCACAGGCCTTTTGACTTGCATGATGAAATGACGAAAGGCACGGGAAGGTGGTCAATTAGAGCCAAAACAGATCAAATGCCAGAGAGACGAGTCGTGGCGAGTGAAGCACCGAAGGTAGCGAAATCAGAATAGGGAGATGAGAAGACCAAGTCCAGAAGTGAGCAATCTGTCAACAGTCGGCAACCAAAGGAGCGAGTGTTACCAGCTGTGAGGTAGCGAAGCAACCAATGCATAGTCACTGATTAGTGGCCTATTTCTTTCGAACGTTCGTCACTGGGCTGTACTGTCACAGGCAAAGATCGGGTTATATGAATAAGTCACACACTGATTGAACTGTGATAATGATAATGGCATATGAGTGTAACAAACTGACAGTGAGGTGATACTGCTGGCTGTGGTGGTGGTGGTGGTTAAGTGCGCTTGAAAAGTAGCCCGTGAACAGTCGAAACTAAAGAAATCACCACTAGGTAGACTCAAATGGATGACATGATACAATAGACACAGAGGACCACAAAAAGGAAATCATAAAATACTTTCACTAGCGCATACAGCAGCATCTTCAGGTCAACATCACTCAGCTCAATGTCACTCACATTAACACACACTCAATGATCTCTTTTGGCAAATTTGTGCACCTTTTTCAACTATTTATTTAGGTTTAGATAGATTACAATGTAATTAAAGATACAAAATTATACATAAGCACATATGTCCACACATGGACACTTACAATAATTAGAAATATTTAGATTTAGATGTAGATTAGAATATAATTTAAGGTATAAAGGTTACGTCTGTGACTTCCAAGAACCGACCTAGTTGGCGCAGTGCGCACTTTTTTCCTGTTAGAAAAAAATAGAATTATAGCCAGTTCGTATTAGGTTGATTGAGTCTACTTACTTATAAAATGCGAAATAAAAACAAAATATTTGATATTTTGAATGTCAGAAAGTACCTCCCCATGTCGATATTTGACCTGTTTGGGCTGGTGGACTTCTCCCTGGCTTTGGATTATTGTACGAATTCTTTTATTTGTACTATCCACGGCATGTTACTGTCGTCAACAAACTGATAAGAAAACAAAATAATACAGATTAGCAATGATCGCAACAAGGAATGACTTAATTACTGTATCACTTTCAATTTCGAATGCCTTAGTTCCCCCACAAAAGCTGGTAGGCTAAAACGGAATCCACAAAATGCTTACATGCATGCATTGTCAGAGTGACAATAGTCTACCTAAATATCACATAGCGAATGAAATAGGAGAAGTTATACGATGAAAGACTGGAAAAGTGAGAGAGAGAGAGAGAGAGAGAGAGAGAGAGAGAGAGAGAGAGAGAGAGAGAGAGAAATTTGGAGGGGGAGAGAGAGAGAGAGAGAGAGAGAGAGAGAGAGAGAGAGAGAGAGAGAGAGAGAGAGAGAGAGAGAGAGAGAGAGAGAGAGAGAGATAACCAACTCTAACGAAAACATGTAGAGAAATGAACGAGTTCGACTTGTAGTTGTTGGATTAGTGGGTCACAACTTAGATAGTAGTCATAAGAAGCGAAAGGAGGATTGCACTAATGTAAATGTCAAAAAACTTACATGCATACTGTGATATGTTGAAGATGATTAGGCCGATGAAGACGTATGCCGTGTGTCACATTATAATTTGTTGTCAGCAAATACGACTGGAGCTGGAGATGCCTGGTCTGTTGCATCTGGAGGTGAAGGCTTCGTTGCAGCCAAAGACACGTCGCCGTTGTTCGCCACGCTATCGGATCCTTGTGACCCTGTCGGGAGTTTGACGTGTTTGAAATTGCCATTTCTCACAATAATGGCTTGAGGTTCCTGTAAGAATTCGATAATCCTTACTATCCACGGCATGTTACTTTTTTCAACTGACAACCGATAGCAAAACAAATTAAACTCGATTAGTAATGATCACAACAAGAAATGACTTACTTTCTTTATAACTTTATAATCCGAATGCCTCAATTTCCTCCACAAAAGTGGGACGGCCGAAGTTTTTTTTTAAATAAAACATAATCCAGAATAGGCTTACGCCTATGCATGCAATGTCAGAATGACAATAGTCTAGGTAAATATGACAGGCAATGAGGCATGAGAAGATATACGAAGAAATGAATGAGTTCGACTTTTGGTTGTCAGACCAGTAGGTCACCACAAGAGGGAAGTCAACAGACAAAACAGGAGATAACACTAATATAAACATTAAAGAACTTACCGATACAAATGCATACTGTGATGCGGTGAAGAGGGTGAGGCCGATTAAGTTGGTGGTGGTGATGCTTGGTGCTAAGCCAGGGGAGAGGAGGAGATGGCAAAGTCAAACTGAGAGCACAAACCAAAGTCAAAGACACTCTGCGAAAGGAGATGGAGAGGGGAGATTAAGTGCATGCTCCACGGTACAGCAATCGACTCATCTAATGCCTTGGCACAGAGTGACAAAGTGAAAGTGCCGTAATGGTAGTGGCCAGTGCACCACATCACAACAAAAGGAGAATCGTAGAAGTTCGATTCGTTCATTGGCACACACGGATGCAGCAGTCAACTTGAGTCCACACATTGTACCGCAAATGGGGTTTCGCTGGTTAGGCAGATAGTCTTGATTGGTGCAAACAGGAATGGTCGTGGTGGCGACGTTGATGTAGAAGATCTTGTTGTGAGTGCTCAGTATGGACGGCTTGCGTAATTGAACTCATAGTTTGCTAGGTAGAATTGATTGCGACCCACCTTTCTCGCAAGACAAATCATCTTCACCAAATGGATTGGACTGGCCAACAGGCATCTTTGTAAGTGCTCTCCGGTGGTGGTAACGGCTATGATGATTTTGGCTATTTGTTTGCGCTGTAGTGGTGCTGATTAGTGCTTGCATCGGGAGATTACCCGATTGAAGATTTTCGGGAAATTTCCCGATTTTCGGGAACGGGTAATTACCCGACGTTGAAATTTCCATCGGGTCGGGTAATTTCCCGACCCGGCATCGGGAAATTTTTAATTTTCAGTTGTTTCAGATTCAAACTCATTTTGAGTAAAGGAGAGGGAGAGTGGGAAGCTTATGCTTAAGCTTATAAGTGGCCACATGTGAAGACGAGACGAGCGAAAGCTGCGTTAGACCGCTGACTGTTTAAACACAAGTGGAATTCCACTGACTTATTTCATGCAGGCTGGGTAGTAGCTGATGATCTTTTCCTTTTTATGTTAGTCACTTGAGAAGGCGAATTGACAGTGCAGAATACAAACCAAAGTGCAAACGACACATAGATTAATTAGCAACTAACTAGAAAACACTTTGAGGCATAAAAACAAACAATAGCTTTATTTTACAGTAGACAAACAGACCAAGCCAAGTCAGTCTTTAGAGTGCCAAAGCAATCGAGGCAAAACATTCCGAGAATTGACCAAGGACAAATCAACAAAAGATTGAATAGATCGAAGAAAAGGTAACTGACCCAAAGAAGCACCTTAGGCCAACATACAATTCATTTCTCAATGACATTGCCCACTGCAGTGCCCAGTGTCTTTGACAAAGTAATTGCCGTCCTCGAGCCAATTCATCAAGCTGTTGAACTTTTTGTCTGTTCAAAAGGCAGATTTGAGATTAGCACAAGTTATGATCGATTCTGATCGATAAAGCTGAATTTGTCAATCTTCAATCAACAGATTCAAGCTAACGTGCATTTTCTTTCGCCGGACAAATTGTGACAAAAATTCCGATGCTCTCTCAGCGACGCATCAGTTGATGCTATCTGTTTTGTTATGCGAAGAAGAAAACAACTTTATTAAAAAAATAGAGCGGTGCTGCCCACCTGCGATGGGTTGCCATGAGACACAGCATACTAATCAATCCATAAGGACAATTGCACACAAAATACAAACAAATGGGTTACAGAATAAAGATTATGCAAAATATAATAGATTTAAAACTATGAGAACATTATGGTATAAACAAGTAGTGCTTGATCACATATAAAAGGCTATTCTTGTGAGTAAATGTGACTACGCAAAATTTGAATTGAGTCTGCCAAGACCATTTCTGCAAGATCAGGCAAACGTTTCTTGTCGAGCTTGAATCGGTTGAAGAACTCAACCATTTCCTTGCTCACGGCACCTCTGGCTCCAAACCAGAGTCCAATCACTTCATATTCACGTACTCCGTAGTGTTGATAACGGAGCTTCAAAGACGGCACACAGCTTTCATAGATTTTCTTCTTCTCCGCATCAGCCAGTGCACCAACGTCCTCGTTGGTCTCGAATCGAATGGTGGGGTCAATGATGTAGGCTTTGTTGGTGTTCTTCTCGAAGGCAACTATGTCAGCATATCGTCTCGATAAATCACCATCAATACAGAACACCTCATCCACACAGGTGAATCTTTTCTCGGTCAACATGTCGGCGATTTCGTGCTTGAGGGCGTGATGCCGTGCGGTTCGTCTCTTGCTGTTCCATTCACAACTTCCCAGTACATGGGGTAGGGTCCTATCATAAAATTTTGGAGCAAGAAAAGGAAAAGCTTATGAGGACTATGTACTAGCTAATAATAATAAAAATTAATCTTTGTGTTAGTTTGTGATCTATTTTCATTGAATCGATTTAATAAAATAATGAATTAATCAATATAATAAGTTATTTTAGTGTAGTTTCTATTTATAACTAAATTTCCCGAAAACATCGGGAAAACTCCCGATGTCATCGGGAACCGTTCCCGATTATCGGGAAATTCCCGTTCCCGACCCGGTGCAAGCACTAGTGCTGATGTTGTTCTGCTTGTTGTCAAACGGGATATTCACAACAGAAATGAGGCCAAATGGGACCCTTTAGTTTGTAAAAGACAAGGCCTAAGCGAGAGAACCCCCAAGAGAAGCGAAGCCAGAAGAAGGGAAAAGAAGGCCAATTCATGGAGAGATAAACCAGCCAAAAGGTGACTGCAAAATGAGCGAGTGTGCATGACACAAGACAGATTCCCCATCAATAGCCATACTGTGAGGTATTAAGATGACGATGGTCGATGATGTTGTTGGTGGTGATGCGACGTCACCTCAGCACATGTGCGCGCGTGTGTGCGTTCAACACACCGTTGCTAACAACCAACAGGCACAATGCCAGTGAGTGAGTGTTGAGTTTGTTTACAATTGTTCTTTTTATGTCTTATCTCGGGCATACATTCTCTCGAATTCACTCTCCACAGCTGTCAGCATCATCATCATCGTCGTCGTCGTCGTGGTTCGTTGCGACACGAGCATGGGTCTCGACGACAAATGGAATTTATCTAGAAATTACCCAAACCAACACAAGATTGACTGGCAATCTATCGGGTGAGAGTGCCACTGACCATACTACAATTCGGTGTGTGTGTGTGTGTGTGTGTGTGTGTGTGTGTGTGATCTTTCGGTAGTTGATCGTTGAGTAGTTGTCTTAAATGTCACAGTGAACGGCGCTTAGGTAATGGACTGTATCGGCACAAAGTGACAAAGTGACGGTACTGTCAGTGGTGGTGCTGTCTTGGTCAGAGCCATCGGTATCGATTGGTTAGCGATTTCCAAATATCAAACATAACAGGCCTACATTTCCAACAATTTATTTAGGTTTAGATAGATTACAATGTAATTAACGATACAATGTTATATATATAAGCACATATGTCCACACATGGACATTTACAATAATTAGTTACATTTAGATGTATATTATAATATAATTTACGGTATAAAGCGCGCACGTCAGAGGCCGCCAAGAACCGACCCAGTAAATTCGCATTTTTCTTTATCCTGTTAGAAAGAAATAGAATTATACCCAGTTCGTATCAGGTAGATTGAGTCTGCTTACGTATAAAATGCGAAATAAAAACAAAATATTTGATCAGGATCAAGAGGCCTCGCCATAGTATCTGGGAAATCCAGTCGATATTTGACTTGTTAGGGCTGGTGGACTTCTCCCTCATTAAGGGCTTTGGATTATAGTACGAATTCCTTTATTCGTACTATCCACGGCATGTTACTTTCTTCAACTGATCGATTAAAAAAAATAATACAGATTAGCAATGATCACAACAAGGAATGACTTACTTTCTGAAATCACAATCACAATCACAACGGTATAAAGGTTACGTCTGAGGCCCCCAAGAAAGAGACCCAGTTGGCACATTGGGCCCTTTTCTTTATCCTGTTAGAAAGAAATAGAATTACAGCCAGTTCGTATTAGGTCGATTGAGTCTACTTACTTATAAAATGTGAAATAAAAACAAAATATTTGATATTTTGAATGTCAGAAAGTTCCTCCCCACCAGATCTTTGAGAACTGTCGATATTTGACGTGTTGGGGTTGGTGTACATCTCCCATCATAGGAACATGAGGATCATGTACGAATTCTTTTATTCGTACTATCCACGGCATGTTATCTATCTTCAACTGACCGATAATAAAACAAAATAATACAAATTAACAATGATCACAACAAGGAATGACTTACTTTAAGTATCACAACTAAATCCGAATGCCTTTTAGTTTCCCCCACAAAATCGGGAAAGCTGAAGGCTTTTTCCAAAATCCTAAAACGGAATCCAGAAAATTCTTTCTTCTGTTGACAACATGTAGTTCCCGCAAATGCGGGAGAATAGAATGTCGGTAAATTCTGATAATTGAAAATGTATTGTCAGAATAGACCTAGTCTACGTAAATATAATAGGGAATGAGATATGAGAGTCTACTAAGAAAGAATGAAAGAAAGAGAGAGGGTGAGAGAAAGAGAGAGAGAGAGAGAGAGAGAGAGAGAGAGAGAGAGAGATGGAGGGAGAGAGAGAGAAAGATAGATAGAGAGAAAGAGAGATGGAGGGAGACAGGGAGAGAGAGAAGAGAGGGAGAGAGAGAGAGAGAGAGGGAGAGAGAGAGAGAGAGAGGGAGAGAGAGAGAGAGAGGGAGAGAGAGAGAGAGAGAGGGAGAGAGAGAGAGAGAGAGAGAGAGAGAGAGAGAGAGAAACCAACACAAACGAAAGCATGTGGAAAAATGACGAGACAGGAGACAGCACTAATGTAAACATTAAAGTACTTACCGATAGAAATCCAAACTGGGATGAGGTGAGCAGGATAAGGCCGATTAAGTTGGTGGTGATGATGCTTGATTGGGCCTGTGGAACTGTCGAGCCAAGCGTTCTCTGTTCAAGCCAAACAAGGAAATGAGTTTGCCAACTCGATAAGAAAGCACTAAAGAGACCAATACGACAGGAGAGGACCAAATCGAGGGTGAAGGGAATCACCAGTAAAAGCCAAGGCAAAGTCTTGGAGAGATCAGCCAGTCAAAAGGTGACAACCAAACGGTGACGACGTGCGAGTGTGCACAGAACATAACAAAACAGCCATTTTAACAGCTGATCGGTGGCTATTGTTATGCAAGTAGGTAAACAGCAATGCACACTCCATGATAGTACAGTCAAGTGGAAGTGAACAATCATTCACAACTAGAGGCAATGACAAACGAGCACAACCGATGGGAGTCAAGTTTACAATTTTGGCGGCAGTAAACACCAAACCTAATACACAAACACAATTGGACAAGCCAATTGGTCTTCCATCGATGATGATGGCTGCTTATGAGGAAGGTTTCTTCATCTTGAGCACAGCTCCATTGTCATGATGACTAGGGAGTAGTACAGAAGTGGAGAGTACAATGCAATTACACTAAATGAGCCAACCAGCAAATAGCAGAATAGAACTAGACAAAATTAGCTTGATAATCTAAATAAATTGTTTATTTCTTATACAAAGTCAGTTACAAATTGGACATTAAAATAGTATCAGTAGTATACAAGATGGATCACTCAGGATTTACAATTATGAACATGGAATACATATTAATGATAAATACTAAGATACCGAATGCACCCAGAAGAAGGTATCTTGGGGCATATACAGAATTTGAATGACATAGCTCAAAGAAGCGCGCATTACTAAATCTCAAAATCAAACTTTCCCGCACTCTGAAATGTCTAACTGTTTGACAAAAGGTAATCTCCTTGATGAATAGATTAGGATATCATCTCGTCTTTGCTTGTAGGTATGATTCTCCTAAATATGCTTCGCCACATATGATAATTGATCCCAGTCAGCTAAAATTCAGGCAAAATGCCTCGAAACTTTGCAACGCCAAAGACGCTTCCTTTTATTATTCAGAATCTTCTATCAACTTGGAAGTGAGTATGCCAACTCTAGGCGAATGAATCACTAATGAACCAATCTAGTTGGTAATTTCGCACTTTTCTGTTTCCTGTTAGAAAGAAATTAAATTATAGCCAGTTCGTATCAGGTTCATTGAGTCTACTTACTTAGTAATCCCAGAACACGAAGCTTGACAACTTGAGGGCCAATGCTTCGAAAACATAATTTTGGGCGATGTCAGTAGACTGATCGATTGTTTCGACTAGGAAACAATCGATACAGGACGCCACGCATTCGGAATCTTGAGTGTCGGCATTTGACGTTTTGGGGATTGCCGTATCCAAGTAGCTTCTTGAGATAGTAAGAATTCGATAATTCGTATTATCCACGGCATGTTACATTCATCTGAGCGATAAGAAAAACAAAATCACTTAGTAATGATCATGCACAAGAAATGACTTACCTTCGTATCCAGCAACAAATTCGAATGCCTTAATTTCCCCATCAAATGCGGACAGGCCGAAGCCTGTTCCGGAGTTGTGGCCAAAACTGAATCCTGGAAAGGCTTACACTCACACGCTTCCTTTGATTATTCAGCATCTTCTGTCCAAGCCAGATAAGTGGATGAGTGGGTCAACTTGAAGCGAGGGAATCACTAATAGAAGCGATGGCCAAGTCCAGTCAAAAAACGTGACGTCCATTTGAACGAGTGTGGATGTCAGCACATGAGGTGATAAGATTTGAGAGCGGGAAGAGAACCACACTAGACGAGAGCTTCAGATGTACTGACCTTGTTTGCTCATTTACGTTTCATTTTATAGCTGAAATCGAGTATTCTGCTTAGTCAACGATTACAGAGCCACAACAATAGTGATGTGTGAAAAAAGAAATTAGAAGTACGCACACGTGCTCGTAGTTTGGTTGTTGTGATGGACCAAGTTCAGTGTCAAGTTTTAGAGGATCACTTTACTGGGAACTTTCCCGCATTCTGCATTGACTGACTGCCTAACCAAAGGTAATCTCTTTGACGAACAGTGTGTATGATACCATCTTGTCTCTTGCTTGTGGGTATGATTCGCAACACCCAAGTGTTGTGAATTGTGACACTTCATTCTCGAATGAACGTTTTGAGGGTTTTGACATAACCAGATGTATGATTCTCCCGAATATGTTTCATCCCAAGTGACAATCGCTCCACCGAAATAACATTCAAGCAAAGTGCATCGAATCTTTGCAACTCCCAGATGTTGCAAATTGTGACACTTCATTCTCGAATGAATGTTTAAAATGCTTCGCCATGGCTCGTAGATGTCTTGTTGAGGCATCGTTGGAGCATCGAATCATTGCAAAGCCCAAGTGTTGCAAATTGTGACACTTCATTCTCGAATGAATGTTTTAGATGCTTCGCCATGGCTCGTAGATGTCTTGTTGAGGCATCGTTGGAGCATCGAATCATTGCAAAGCCCAAGTGTTGCAAATTGTGACACTTCATTCTCGAATGAATGTTTAAGATGCTTCGCCATGGCTCGTAGATGTCTTGTTGAGACAACAAGACAGTCTTCACAGTGTTCTTCAGTGTCACATTATAATTTGTTGCATGAGTCTGGGCTATTAAACATGTTGCTCAGAAAATACGACTGGAGCTAGAGATGCCTGGTCTGTTGCTTCTGGAGGTGAAGCCAAAGACACGTCGCCGTTGTTTGCACGCAAGGCAGCTTGTCGTGTACCTCAAAGTTATACTCTCTCGTGTGTGTGTGTGTACACTTTCGATTTGGAAGATGAGGCAACTCGCCCCACTGTAATTGCGCACTTTTATCCTGTTAGAAAGAAATAGAATTATAGCCAGTTCGTATCAGGTCGATTGAGTCTACTTACTTATAAAATGTGAAATAAAAACAAAATATTTGATATTTTGAATGTCAGAAAGCACCACCACATCAGATTTTTGAGAACTGTTGATATTTGAAGTGGTTGGTGTACATCTCCCATCATAGGAACATGAGGATCATGTACGAATTCGTTTATTCGTACTATCCACGGCATGTTACTTTCTTCAACTAACCGATTAAAAAAACAAAATAATACAGATTAGCACATTAGATAATCACAACAAGGCATGACTTACTTTCTAAAATCACAATGAAATCCGAATGCCTTGTAGTTTCCCCCACAAATGCGGGAAGGCTGAAGGTTTATTCCGAAAATCCTAAAACGGAATCCAGAAAAGGCTGTCCTCTGTTGACATGTAGTTCCCGCAAATGCGGGAGAATAGAATGTCGGTAAATTCTGATAATTGAAAATGTATTGTCAGAATAGACCTAGTCTACATAAATATAATAAAGAATGAGACATGAGAGTCCACGAAGAAAGACTGAAAAAGATAAAAAAGAAAGAAAGGAAAAAATAAAGAGAGAGAAAGAGAGAGAGAGAGAGAGAGAGAGAGAGAGAGAGAGAGAGAGAGGGAGGGAGGGGGGAGAGAGAGGGGAGAGAGGGAGAGAGAGAGAGAGGGAGGGAGAGAGAGAGGGAGAGAGAGAGAGAGAGAGAGAGAGAGAGGGAGAGAGAGGGAGAGAAAGAGAACCAACTCGAACGAAAGCATGTAGAGAAATGATGAGACAGAAGATAGCTCTAATATAAACATTAAAGAACTTACCAATAGACATCCAAACTAGGATGAGGTGAGCTGGATGAGGCCGATGAAGTTGGTGGTGATGATGCTTGACTGGGCCTGTACAACTGTCGAGCCAAGCGTTCTCTGTTCAAGTCAGACAAGGAGATGTGTCGGCCAACTCGAGAAAAGAGCACCAATTGAGACCAACACGACAGGAAGATAGGAGAGGACTAAGTCGAAGGTCAAGGGAACCACCAATAAAACGAAGGCAAAGTCTTGGAGAGAGAGAGAGAGAGAGTCAAAAGGTGACAACCAAAAGTTGAGTGTGCACAGAACAAGACAAAACAGCCATTTTATATCTGATCGATTGCAATTGTTGTATAAATCGGTTCACAAAATGCACACTAAACGGTGTGCACAGTCAAGTGGAAGTGAACAAACGTACACACAACGGGACAAAACACAAACGACCACAACTGATGGCAGTCGAGTTTGCCTTTTTGGTGGCAGTCACCACCGAAGGCACACTCAAAGTTCACAGTTCGTGTCATGACATGTCAATTGGTCAAGATAACTCGTACTGTTACTACTCGTACTCGTACTCGTACAAGCATAAAACAAGACAAGACAAAATTAGCTTAATAATATAAAAATATAGTTTATTTATTATACAAAGTCAGTTACAAATTGGACATTTAAATGGTATCAGTAGTATACAAGATAGATCACTCAGGATTCACAATTATGAACATAGGATACATATGAATAATAAATTCAAAGATACCGAATACCCACAGAAGATGGTATCTTGAGTATTTACAAATGTTACAAAATCTAAATGTTACAAGCTCAATGAAGCGTGCATTACTAAATCTCAAAATCAAACTTTCCCGCACTCTGCATTGACTGAATGTCTAGCAAAAAATAATCTCCTTGATGAATAGCTTAGGATATCATCTCTTCTTTGCTTGTAGGTATGATTCTTCCAAATATGCTTCGACACATATGATAATTGGTCATAGTCAGCCAAAATTCAGGCAAAATGCCGCGAAACTTTGCAATGCCAAGGTGTTGCAAATTGTGGCACTTCATTCTCGGATGAAGTTTGACAGCATCGTTAACCGCAATGTTATTCATTCTGTGTGTGTGTGTACACTTTCGATTTGGAAGATGAGTCCAAATGTCGATATGATCACAAAACACGAAGCTTGACAAGTGAGGGCCATTGCTTTGAAAGCATAATTTTGGGCGATGTCAGTAGACTGATGGATTGTTTCGACTAGGAAACAAGGTATTCGGCCGCCACGCCATCGTTAACATGAGTCCTTTGTCGGCATTTCACGTTTCGGGGATTGCCGTATCCAAGAATAGCTGCTTGAGATAGTACGAATTCCTTTATTCGTACTATCCACCGCATTTTACTTTCATCTGAGCGATAACAAAAACAAAATCTAATATTAGAAATGATCATGTACAATAAATGACTTACCTTCGTATTCAGCAACAAATTCGAATACCTTAATTTCCCACTCAAAAGTGGACAAGCCGGAGCTTGTTCTGGAATTAACGCCAAAATTCAATCCTGGAAAGGCTTACACGCCAACGCTTCCTTTAATTATTCAGTATCTTCTGTCTAAGACAGACGATTAGATGAGGGAACCAAGTCGAGGCGAGAGAATCGACTAATAGATGCGAAGACCAAGTCCAGTCAAATGGCGACGACCAAATGAGCGGGTGTGGATGTCAGCACATGAGGTGATAAGATGAGAGTGCGGGGAGAGAACCACACAAGACGAGAGCTTTAGATCTAATGAGCGTGTTTGCTCATTTACGTTTCCTTTTATAACTGAAATCGAGCGATGGTAATTAGTCAACGATTACAGCGCCACAACAATAGTGCTGTGCAAATGAAATCAGAAGGACGCACACGTGCTAGTGGTGGGATTGGTTGTTGTGTTGCGCCACGTTCAGTGTGCAGTTTTAGAGGATCACTTTACTGGGAACTTTCTTCTATTCGCTCACTGATAAGCTAAAAACATTTCCCAATGTGTGTGTGTGTGTGCGCTTACAAGTTAAGTCTGCTCTCTAACCTATCTGGGTAGTAGAAAGAAGAACGTGCAAACTAACACTTCAGCACATTATTGCGCACTCTATTATTAGTGGTGCTCCCCTGACGCAAGCAGTGCTATTTATAATTTCACATCTAATTGAATGCAAATTCCTCAGAACGAAGCACACACACAGGTTCTATAAGATTCGAACAATCTACTTATGAATGGTCAGTCACTGACCATCATCTGGTCATAGTCACCAATTTGCACCGAGTTGGTATAATCGAGATATGGTGCATTCGTCTAAGCCACAAGGTTTATGTTGGCTCGATGAGTAGCTAAACCAGTAGAGCCAACCCTGAACACGGAAGCTCAATCTAAAGACAATTGGCAATTAAGATTAAATGAGACGTGACAGACACAATGCAGACGGTGATAATATTATGCACACACACACGATGTTATGATGCCCAATATTGTGCATTCCTGTCGAACTCACTCACTCTCTCCTCACTGTTCGACCAGTCTGTATGCCTTTGTCTTCTTCTGTGTTGCCGCCACTTTAAATATTTGATGTATTAGTCTTTAACTCAAACTTCTTGTGATCGAATGTCTCTCTCTCTCTCTCTCTCTGTCTGTCTCTCTGTCTCTCTCTCTCTCTCTCTCTCTCTCTCACTGGCCACGGCACCAGTGGCATCAATGGCAACTGCAAGTTAGTGACAGCCATTGCACACAATCGATCACACCTGAACCGGTGTGCCAGTGGTCACGCCAAGCACAGCACAACCTGTTCAACATGTCACTTGAACTGGCCACGGCACAATTTACTAATTACGAACAAAATTGATATTCTCCAATGCTCAATTCCTGGAATGAATCAAAATAGAGAGTATTCGTGATCAAAACATTGAACACGATCTTGTTTCGTCCTCTTCTTTGTAGTGTTGTCACCGATTAAGCTCGCGTCGCTTTTAAGGAGCTTCAAGGCAGCCCCACTCAGGCACAGACTAATAAAGAGAGAGATAGAGAGAGAGGGAGAGAGAGAGAGAGAGAGAGAGAGAGAGAGAGAGAGAGAGAGAGAGAGAGAGAGAGAGAGAGAGAGAGAGAGAGAGAGAGAGAGAGAGAAAAAAAAAAAAAAAAAAAAAAGAGAGAGAGAGAGAGAGAGAGAGAGAGAGAGAGAGAGAGAGAGAGAGAGAGAGAGAGAGAGAGAGAGAGAGAGAGAGAGCATCACAAAACCAGTAGAACTATTCACTCGTGCACAGCAATGTGTGTGCCAATGTATACTCGTGTGTCAGCGAGACCAGTGCCTCACCAGCATTCGTGACATACAATCTGATCTCGTTGATTGTGCTATTTATTTGAAAAATATATCATAGATGATAACAAACAGAAATAGTCATTAGTTCAAACTCAACGGTTGTCTCAAGGCTTCAATGGTGAGGGGCTGCAAGTTGACAAAATCGTCGTGAATTTGAATGATGAGCTAAATGGTGTCGAGTGAAGGGCAATCGGCCAGAGGAATCATCACGCGTGAGAGGCAGTGCTGCAGCTGCTCTCTGGTCAACTGGTCAGCGTTCTCGTCTTCATCGAAGCCACATACACGACACCGATGGCCAATGTCATCTGTGCCAATGTAAGCCTGAATTGACTGCAAATTTGGCATGGTTAAATCAATGTTTAGCTGGGAAAAATCGTTGTGCGTGGCCAAATCGAATACTTGTAAATCGAGTGACTTGATGGAAGGCAAACAAGCGAGTGGTTCCTTGCTATTGTCCTGGTCAACAAATTGAAAGTTTAGGCAAAGATGCAACTTGATCAATCGGGTCAAATGGGAGAGACATTCAAATAGAACTCGAACAGTAAATTGTTTATCTTCGGGTATGTTGAGATCGAGTTCAGTGATGGAATTGAAATTATCACAAAAGTTTATTAGTGGCCCACCTGGAGACAGCTCGACGCGAGGTGTCAATTCGAATTGACCACAAAATTGTCTTCCTATTCGGTTGTAGTGAGTCAAATGAGTTTGTCCCCAAGTCATCTTTCCATTGGCATGACTGATCCGAAGATTAACATTAGGAACGGCATCGTTGCGTAGAGAGTTGAGCAGAACATCTGTCATGTCTTGCGATTTGAAATAGAAAGTGTTGAGTCGAGCGAGTATTGAGAGATCGAGTTGGACAAGATTGTCTCTGAAACTGAAACTTGAGTTAGACAATACAATAAACAGGTGATTGAGAGATGGCAACGAGTTGATTGCCTCAAGGAGTGGTTCAAAAGCATGCACTGGTATACGCTTACGGTCACAATCGATGCGTAGCGTGAAGGTGGTCAATTTGACTTGCCACAGACGGACCAATAGGGTGACACCACAAAGTTGGAACGGTGAACTCTTAAGGAGTGCAAGCTCAAGGGTTGTCAAATTGGGCAGTATCACAGTCCAACCAATCAGGGCGTTCAAGTCGAACCATCGAAAGTGAACCGAGTGCCAGGAAGGTAGCTTCTGTTGTGGATGAGACATGAGACTGTCGTGCACGTTGACTTCTTGAACGTAAGGTGGAAAGGTGATCGTGCTCGGGTCAGATCCACCAATGACCAGTGTGACTTTGCTCATTCTCAGAGCCACTTTTCGCTGAATCGTGCGCCATTTTGTGCACACACGTCCAAGTAGAGGCATATCACGTATGGGGAAAATGGAAAAAACCATATAGAGACAAAGATCGGGTAGGTCATTAATGTTGCTGGCTGAAACGCTCATTACTTGAGGGGCAGTGTTCGGGTTTGTATGAGGACAGCACTCCACAGGCCTTTTGACTTGCATGATGAAATGACGAAAGGCACGGGAAGGTGGTCAATTAGAGCCAAAACAGATCAAATGCCAGAGAGACGAGTCGTGGCGAGTGAAGCACCGAATGTAGCGAAATCAGAATAGGGAGATGAGAAGACCAAGTCCAGAAGTGAGCAATCTGTCAAAAGTCGACAACCAAAGGAGCGAGTGTTACCAGCTGTGAGGTAGCGAAGCAACCAATGCATAGTCACTGATTAGTGGCCTATTTCTTTCGAACGTTCGTCACTGGGCTGTACTGTCACAGGCACAGATCGGGTTATATGAATCAGTCACAGACTGATTGAACTGTGATAATGATAATGGCATATGAGTGTAACAAACTGACAGTGAGGTGATACTGCTGGCTGTGGTGGTGGTGGTGGTTAAGTGTGCTTGAAAAGTAGCCCAACAGTCGAAACTAAGAAAATCACCACTAGGTAGACTCAAATGGATGACATGATGCAATAGACACAGAGGACCACAAAAAGGAAATCATAAAATACTTTCACTAGCGCATACAGCAGCATCTTCAGGTCAACATCACTCAGCTCAATGTCACTCACATTAACACACACTCAATGATCTCTTTTGGCAAATTTGTGCACCTTTTTCAACTATTTATTTAGGTTTAGATAGATTACAATGTAATTAAAGATACAAAATTATACATAAGCACATATGTCCACACATGGACACTTACAATAATTAGAAATATTTAGATTTAGATGTAGATTAGAATATAATTTAAGGTATAAAGGTTACGTCTGTGACTTCCAAGAACCGACCTAGTTGGCGCAGTGCGCACTTTTTTCCTGTTAGAAAAAAATAGAATTATAGCCAGTTCGTATTAGGTTGATTGAGTCTACTTACTTATAAAATGCGAAATAAAAACAAAATATTTGATATTTTGAATGTCAGAAAGTACCTCCCCATGTCGATATTTGCCTAACCTGTTTGGGCTGGTGGACTTCTCCCTCATTAAAGGCTTTGGATTATTGTACGAATTCTTTTATTCGTACTATCCACGGCATGTTACTGTCGTCAACAAACTGATGAAGAAAACAAAACAATACAGATTAGCAATGATCGCAACAAGAAATGACTTACTTACTGTATCACTTTCAATTTCGAATGCCTTAGTTCCCCCACAAAAGCTGGTAGGCTAAAACGGAGCCCACAAAATGCTTACGGCCATGCATGCATTGTCAGAGTGACAATAGTCTACCTAAATATCACATAGCGAATGAAATAGAAGAAGTTATACGAAGAAAGACTGGAAAAGTGAGAGAGAGAGAGAGAGAGAGAGAGAGAGAGAGAGAGAAATTTGGAGGGGGAGAGGGAGAGAAGGAGAGAGAGAGAGAGAGAGAGAGAGAGAGAGAGAGAGAGAGAGAGAGAGAGAGAGAGAGAGAGAGAAATTTGGAGGGGGAGAGGGAGAGAAGGAGAGAGAGAGAGAGGGAGAGAAAGATAACCAACTCTAACGAAAACATGTAGAGGAATGAACGAGTTCGACTTGTGGTTGTTGGATTAGTGGGTCACAACTTAGATAGTAGTCATAAGAAGCGAAAGGAGGATAACACTAATGTAATTGTCAAAGAACTTACATGCATACTGTGATATGTTGAAGATGATTAGGCCGATGAAGACGTATGCCGTGTGTCACATTATAATTTGTTGTCAGCAAATGCGACTGGAGCTGGAGATGCCTGGTCTGTTGCATCTGGAGGTGAATGCTTCGTTGCAGCCAAAAACACGTCGCCGTTGTTCGCCACGCTATCGGATCCTTGTGACCCTGTCGGGAGTTTGACGTGTTTGAAATTGCCGTTTCTCATAATAATGGCTTGAGGTTCCTGTAAGAATTCGATAATCCTTACTATCCACGGCATGTTACTTTTTTCAACTGACAACCGATAGCAAAACAAATTAAACTCGATTAGTAATGATCACAACAAGAAATGACTTACTTTCTTTATAACTTTATAATCCGAATGCCTCAATTTCCTCCACAAAAGTGGGACGGCCGAAGTTTTTTTTTAAATAAAACATAATCCAGAATAGGCTTACGCCTATGCATGCAATGTCAGAATGACAATAGTCTAGGTAAATATGACAGGCAATGAGGCATGAGAAGATATACGAAGAAATGAATGAGTTCGACTTTTGGTTGTCAGACCAGTAGGTCACCACAAGAGGGAAGTCAACAGACAAAACAGGAGATAACACTAATATAAACATTAAAGAACTTACCGATACAAATGCATACTGTGATGCGGTGAAGAGGGTGAGGCCGATTAAGTTGGTGGTGGTGATGCTTGGTGCTATGGAACGACAAATCGTTCATAAGCCAGGGGAGAGGAGGAGATGGCAAAGTCAAACTGAGAGCACAAACCAAAGTCAAAGACACTCTGCGAAAGGAGATGGAGAGGGGAGATTAAGTGCATGCTCCACGGTACAGCAATCGACTCATCTAATGCCTAGGCACAGAGTGACAAAGTGAAGGTGCCGTAATGGTAGTGGCCACTGCACCACATCACAACAAAAGGAGAATCGTAGAAGTTCGATTCGTTCAGTGGCACACACGGATGCAGCAGTCAACTTGAGTCCACACATTGTACCGCAAATGGGGTTTCGCTGGTTAGGCAGATAGTCTTGATTGGTGCAACAGGAATGGTCGTGGTGGAGACGTGGATGTAGACGATCTTGTTGTGAGAGCTCAGTATGGACGGCTTGCGTAAATGAACTCATAGTTTGCTAGGTGGAATTGATTGCGACCCACCTTTCTCGCAAAACAGATCATCTTCACCAAATGGATTGGACTGGCCAACAGGCATCTTTGTAAGTGCTCTCCGGTGGTGGTAACGGCTATGATGATTTTGGCTATTTGTTTGCGCTGTAGTGGTGCTGATGTTGTTCTGCTTGTTGTCAAACGGGATATTCACAACAGAAATGAGGCCAAATGGGACCCTTTAGTTTGTAAAAGACAAGGCCTAAGCGAGAGAACCCCCAAGAGAAGCGAAGCCAGAAGAAGGGAAAAGAAGGCCAATTCATGGAGAGATAAACCAGCCAAAAGGTGACTGCAAAATGAGCCAGTGTGCATGGCTCAAGACAGATTACCCATCTATAGCCATACTGTGAGGTATTAAGATGACGATGGTCGATGATGTTGTTGGTGGTGATGCGACGTCACCTCAGCACATGTGCGTGCGTGTGTGCGTTCAACACACCGTTGTTAACAACCAACAGGCACAATGCCAGTGAGTGAGTGTTGAGTTTGTTTACAATTGTCCTTTTTCTGGCTTATCTCGGATATGCATTCTCTCGAATTCACTCTCCACAGCTGTCAGCATCATCATCGTCGTCGTCGTCGTCGTGGTTCGTTGCGACACGAGCATGGGTCTCGACGACAAATGGAATTTATCTAGAAATTACACAAACCAACACAAGATTGACTGGCAATCTATCGGGTGAGAGTGCCACTGACCATACTACAATTCGGTGTGTGTGTGTGTGTGTGTGTGTGTGTGTGTGTGTGTGTGTGATCTTTCGGTAGTTGATCGTTGAGTAGTTGTCTTAAATGTCACAGTGAACGGCGCTTAGGTAATGGACTGTATCGGCACAAAGTGACAAAGTGACGGTACTCTCAGTGGTGGTGCTGTCTTGGTTAGAGCCATCGGTATCGATTGGTTAACGATTTTCAAATATCAAACATAACAGGCCTACATTTCCAACATAACTTATACATAAGCACATATGTCCACACATGGACATTTACAATAATTAGTTACATTTAGATGTATATTATAATATAATTTACGGTATAAAGGTTACGTCTGAGGCCCCCAAGAAAGAGACCCAGTTGGCACATTGGGCCCTTTTCTTTATCCTGTTAGAAAGAAATAGAATTACAGCCAGTTCGTATTAGGTCGATTGAGTCTACTTACTTATAAAATGTGAAATAAAAACAAAATATTTGATATTTTGAATGTCAGAAAGTTCCTCCCCACCAGATCTTTGAGACCTGTCGATATTTGAAGTGTTAAAGTTGGTGTACATCTCCCATCATAGGAAGATGAGGATCATGTACGAATTCTTTTATTCGTACTATCCACGGCATGTTATCGATCTTCAACTGACCGATAATAAAACAAAATAATACAAATTAACAATGATCACAACAAGGAATGACCTACTTTAAGTATCACAACTAAATCCGAATGCCTTGTAGTTTCCCCCACAAAATCGGGAAAGCTGGAGGCTTTTTCCAAAATCCTAAAACGGAATCCAGAAAATTCTTTCTTCTGTTGACAACATGTAGTTCCCGCAAATGCGGGAGAATAGAATGTCGGTAAATTCTAATAATTGAAAATGTATTGTCAGAATAGACCTAGTCTACATAAATATAATAGGGAATGAGAAATGAGAGTCTACTAAGAAAGAATGAAAGAAAGAAAGAGGGTGAGAGAAAGAGAGAAAGAGAGAGAAAGAGAAAGAGAGAGAGAAAGAGAAAGAGAAAGAGAAAGAGAGAGAGAGAGAGAGAGAGAGAGAGAGAGAGAGAGAGAGAGAGAGAGAGAGAGAGAAAAAAAAGAGTGGGAGAGAGGGACAGAGGGAGAGAAGGAGATGGTAGAGAGAGGGAGAGGGAGAGAGAGGGAGAGAGGGAGAGGGAGAGGGAGGGAGAGGGAGGGAGGGAGAGAGATGGAGAGAGAGAGAGAGAGAGAGAGAGAGAGAGAGAGAGAGAGAGAGAGAGAGAGAAATAACCACCACAAACGAAAGCATGTGGAGAAATGACGAGACAGGAGATAGCACTAATGTAAACATTAAAGAACTTACAGACAGACATCCAAACTGGGTTGAGGTGAAGAGAATTAGGCCGATGAAGTTGGTGGTGATTATACTTGATTATGGCCTGTGGAACTGTCGAGCCAAGCGTTCTCTGTTCAAGCCAAACAAGGAAATGAGTTCGACTCGACTCGACTCGCAAAAGAACGAGGAAAGGCCAACTCGATAAGAAAGCACCAATGAGACCAGCACGACGGGAGAGGGCCAAGTCCAATGTTAAAGGAACCACTATTAAAAGCGTAAGCAAAGTCTTGGAGAGAGCAACCAGTCAAAAGGTGACAACCAAAAGGTGATGACGAGCGAGTAGTACAGAATAGCAGAAGCAAATAGCAGAACAGAACTAGACAAAATTAGCTTAATTATTAAAACAATATGGTTTATTTATAAATACCAAATCAAATACAAATTGGCCATTTAAATGGTGTTAGTAGTACACAAGATGGATCACTCAGGATTTACAATTATGAACATAGAATACATATTAATGATAAATCCCAAGATACCGAATGCACACAGAAGAAGGTATCTTGGGGCATATACAGAATTTGAATAGCATAGCTCAAAAAAGCGCGCATTACTAAATCTCAAAATCAAACTTTCCTGCACTCTGAAATGTCTAACTGTTTGACAAAAGTTAATCTCCTTGATGAATAGCTAAGGATATCATCTCGTCTTGGCTTGTAGGTATGATTCTCCCAAATATGCTTCGCCACATATGATAATTGGTCCCAGTCAGCTAAAATTCAAGCAAAATGCCTCGAAACTTTGCAACGCCAAAGATGCTTCCTTTAATTATTCAGAATCTTCTGTCAACTTGGAAGTGAGTTGGCCAACTCTAGGCGAATGATTCACTAATGAACCAATCCAGTTGGTAAGTTCGCACTTTTCTTTTTCCTGTTAGAAAGAAATTAAATTATAGCCAGTTCGTATCAGGTCCATTGAGTCTACTTACTTAGTAATCACAGAACACGAAGCTTGACAAGTGAAGGCCATTGCTTCGAAAGCATCATTTTGGGCGATGTCAGTAGACTGATCGATTGTTTCGACTAGGAAACAATCGATACAGGACGCCACGCATTCGGAATCTTGAGTCCGTGTCGGCATTTGACGTTTCGGGGATTGCCGTATCCAAGTAGCTTCTTGAGATAGTAAGAATTCGATAATTCGTACTATCCACGGCATGTTACATTCATCTGAGCGATAACAAAAACAAAATCACTTAGTAATGATCATGCACAAGAAATGACTTACCTTCGTATCCAGCAACAAATTCGAATGCCTTAATTTCCCCATCAAATGCGGACAGGCCGAAGCCTGTTCATCGCTAATGACAATTGCTACAGAGAAATAACATCCAGGCAAAGTGCATGGAATCATTGCAAAACCCAAGTGTTGCAAATTGTGACACTTCATTCTCGAATGAATGTTTTAAATGCTTCGCCATGGCTCGTAGATATCTTGTTGAGGCATCGTTGGAGCATCGAATCATTGCAAAGCCCAAGTGTTGCAAATTGTGGCACTTCATTCTCGAATGAATGTTTTAGATGCTTCGCCATGGCTCGTAGATGTCTTGTTGAGGCATCGTTGGAGCATCGAATCATTGCAAAGCCCAAGTGTTGCAAATTGTGACACTTCATTCTCGAATGAATGTTTTAGATGCTTCGCCATGGCTCGTAGATGTCTTGTTGAGGCATCGTTGGAGCATCGAATCATTGCAAAGCCCAAGTGTTGCAAATTGTGACACTTCATTCTCGAATGAATGTTTTAGATGCTTCGCCACGGCTCGTAGATGTCTTGTTGAGGCATCGTTGGAGCATCGAATCAATGCAAAGCCCAATTGTTGCAAATTGTGACACTTCATTCTCGAATGAATGTTTAAGATGCTTTGCCACGGCTCGTAGATGTCTTGTTGAGGCATCGTTGGAGCATGGAATCATTGCAAAACCCAAGTGTTGCAAATTGTGACACTTCATTCTCGAATGAATGTTTTAAATGCTTCGCCATGGCTCGTAGATATCTTGTTGAGGCATCGTTGGAGCATCGAAGCATTGCAAAACCCAAGTGTTGCAAATTGTGACACTTCATTCTCGAATGAATGTTTTAGATGCTTCGCCATGGCTCGTAGATGTCTTGTTGAGGCATCGTTGGAGCATCGAATCATTGCAAAGCCCAAGTGTTGCAAATTGTGACACTTCATTCTCGAATGAATGTTTAAAATGCTTCGCCATGGCTCGTAGATGTCTTGTTGAGGCATCGTTGGAGCATCGAAGCATTGCAAAGCCCAAGTGTTGCAAATTGTGGCACTTCATTCTCGAATGAATGTTTTAGATGCTTCGCCACGGCTCGTAGATGTCTTGTTGAGGCATCGTTGGAGCATCGAATCATTGCAAAGCCCAAGTGTTGCAAATTGTGACACTTCATTCTCGAATGAATGTTTTAGATGCTTCGCCATGGCTCGTAGATGTCTTGTTGAGGCATCGTTGGAGCATCGAATCATTGCAAAGCCCAAGTGTTGCAAATTGTGACACTTCATTCTCGAATGAATGTTTAAGATGCTTCGCCATGGCTCGTAGATGTCTTGTTGAGGCATCGTTGGAGTATCGAAGCATTGCAAAGCCCAAGTGTTGCATATTGTGACACTTCATTCTTGAATGAATGTTTTAGATGCTTCGCCACGGCTCGTAGATGTCTTGTTGAGGCATCGTTGGAGCATCGAATCATTGCAAAGCCCAAGTGTTGCAAATTGTGACACTTCATTCTTGAATGAATGTTTAAAATGCTTTGCCATGGCTCGTAGATGTCTTGTTGAGGCAACAAGACAGTCTTCCTAAGTGTCACATTATAATTTGTTGCATGAGTCTGGGCTATTAAACATGTTGCTCAGCAAATACGACTGGAGCTGGAGATGCCTGGTCTGTTGCTTCTGTAGGTAAAGGCTTCGTTGCAGCCAAAGACACGTCGCCGTTGTTTGCACGCAAGGCAGCTTGTCGTGTACCTCAAAGTTATACACTCTTGTGTGTGTGCACTTTCGAATTGGAAGATGAGGCAACTCGCCCCACTGTAATTGTGTCCTTTTCTTTATCCTGTTAGAAAGAAATAGAATTAAAGCCAGTTCGTATCAGGTCGATTGAGTCTACTTACTTATAAAATGCGAAATAAAAACAAAATATTTGATATTTTGAATATCAGAAAGCACCACCCCATCAGATCTTTGAGACCTGTCTATATTTGACGTGTTGGGGTTAGAGTACATCTCCCATCATATGAACATGAGGATCATGTACGAATTCGTTTATTCGTACTATCCACGGCATGTTACTTTCTTCAACTAACCGATGAGAAAAGAAAATAATACAAATTAGCAATGATCACAACAAGGCATGACTTACTTTCTGAAATCACAATGAAATAAGAATGCCTTGTAGTTTCCCCCACAAAAGCTGGTAGGCTGAAGGTTTATTCCGAAAATCCTAAAACGGAATCCAGAAAAGGCTGTCCTCTGTTGACAACATGTAGTTCCCGCAAATGCGGGAGAATAGAATGTCGGTAAATTCTGATAATTGAAAATGTATTGTCAGAATAGACCTAATCTACATAAATATAATAGGGAATGAGAAATGAGAGTCTACTAAGAAAGACTGGAAAAGATAAAAGAAGGAAGAATGAAAGAAAAGGTTAGAGGGAGAGAGAGGCTGAGGGTGAGAGAGAGAGAGGGAGAGAGAGAGAAGGGGGGGGTGAGAGAGAAATGGTGAGAGACAGAGAGAGATAGAAAGGGGTGAGAGAGGGAGAGAGAGAGAGAGAGATATGGTGAGAGAGGTTTAGAGAAAGAGAGAGAAAGGGGTGAGAGAGAGAGAGAGGGTTAGAGAAAGAGAGAGAGAAAAGGGTGAGAGAGAGAGGGAGAGAGAGAGATATGGTGAGAGACACATACACACACACACACACACACAGAGAGAGAGAGAGAGAGAGAGAGAGAGAGAGAGAGAGAGAGAGAGAGAGGGAGAGGGAGAGGGGAGAGAGAGGAGAGAGGGAGGAGAGAAGAGAGAGGGGAGAGAGGAGAGAGAGAGAGAGGGAGAGAGAGGGAGAGAAAGAGAGAGAGAGAGAGAGAGAGAGAGAGAGAGAGAGAGAGAGAGAGAGAGAGAGAGAGAGAGAGAGGAGATGGAGAGAGATTTCCAACACAAACGAAAGCATATGAAGAAATGATGAGACAGGAGATAGCATTAGTATAAACATTAAAGAACATACCTATAGACATCCAAACTGGGATAAGGTGAAGAGGATGAGGCCGATGAAGTTGGTGGTGATGATGTTTAAATGGGCCTGTAGAACAGTCGAGCCAAACGTTTTCTGTTCAAACTAAACAAAGAGATGAGTCGAAAAGAGAGACGGAGAAAAAAGCACCAATGAGGCCAACACTACAAGAAGAGAAGAGAGGACCAAGTCGGGGGTGAAGGGAAACACCAATAAAACCGAATGCAGTCTTGGTGAGAGAGCAACCAGTCAAAGAGTGACAACCAAAAGTTGACGACAAGAGAGTGTGCACAGAACAAGACAAAACAGCCATTTTATAAAAATGATTGATGGAAATTGTGTAAATCGGTTCACAACAATGCACACACTCAACGGTGTGCACAGTCAAGTGGAAGTGAACAAACATACACACAACGGGACAAAACACAAACGACCAAAACTGATGGCAGTCGAGTTTGCCTTTTTGGTGGCAGTCAACACCGAAGGCACACTCAAAGTTCACAGTTCGTGTCATGACATGTCAATTGGTCAAGATAACTGTTACTGTTACTACTCGTACTTCACTAATAGCAGAACAGAACTAGACAAAATTAGCTTAATAATGGAAACAATATATTTTATTTATTATACAAAGTCGGTTACAAATTGGACATTTAAATGGTATCAGTAGTATACAAGTTGAATCACTAAGGATGCGCAATTATAAACATAGAATACATAAGATCAATAAATCACAAGATACCGAATACACACAGAAGATGGTATCTTGGGGCATATACAGAATTTGAATGACATAGCTCAATGAAAGCGGGCATTACTAAATCTCAAAATCAAACTTTCCCGCATTCTGCATTGATTGACCGTCTAACTCAAGAAATCGCCTTGACAAACAGGATTTGGGTAAGGGTTTGATTCATGCAACTCGATACCATCTCTTCTTTACTTGTAGGTATGTTTCTCCCCGAATTTGTTTCGTCAAATACCATAACTTTCTCCAGCCAACTAACATTCAGGCATAATGCATCGAAACTTTGCTACGCCCATTCGTTGCAAATTGTGGCACTTTATTCTTGAATGAAGTCTTGCCATGTATCCGCTGATTTGTTGTATGAGTCTGGACTCATAAACTTGTTGACAGAATATATGCCGCAGGAGCTGGAGTTGGGTCAGCTGCTTCGTTGGTGCCGAAGACCAATCACAGTTGTTTGATTGCGTCTGTTGCATGCAAGGAGCATTATCGTGTACCGCAATGTTATTCATTCTGTATCCACTTTCGATTTGGTAGATGAGTCCAAATGTCGAGGCAATCACAGAACACGAAGCTTGACAGCTTGAGGGCCATTGCTTCGAAAGCATAATTTTGGGCGATGTCAATAGACTGATCGACTGTTTCGACAAGGAAAGAATCGATACGCAGGACGCCACGCAATCGGAATCTTGAGTCCGTGTCGGCATTTGACGTTTTGGGGATTGCCGTATCCTAGAATAGCTGCTTGAGATAGTACGAATTCTTTTATTCGTACTATCCACGGCATGTTACTTTCATCTGAGCGATAACAAAAACAAAATCTAATATTAGAAATGATCACCACAAGAAATGACTTACCTTCGTATGCAGAAGCAAGTCGTTAATTTCCCCCTCAAATGCGGACAGGTCGAAGCCTGTTCCGGAATTGTAGCCAAAACTGAATCCATAAAAGCCTTACACACTCAGGATTACTTTGATTTGCAGCAGCATCCTCTGTCCAAGACAGACGAGGCGATGAGGGAACCAAGTCGAGACGAGAAAATCGGCTAATAAAAGCGAAGGCCAAGTCCAGTCAAAAGGTGACGACCAAATGAGCGAGTATGGATAGCACATGAGGTGATCCGATGAGAGAGCGGGGGAGAGAACCACACAAGACGAGAGCTTCAGATGTAATGAGCGTGTTTGCTCATTTACATCTCCTTTTATATCTGAAATCGAGCGATTTGATTAGTCAACAATTACAGCGCCACAACAATAGTGCTGTGTAAATGAAATCGGAAGGACGCACACGTGCTAGTGGTAGAATTGGTTGTTGTGTTGCGCCACGTTCAGTGTGCAGTTTTAGAGGATCACTTTACTGGGAACTTTCTTCTACTCGCTCACTGATAAGCAAAAACATTTCCCAATGTGTGTGTGTTTGTGTGTGTGTGTGTGTGTGTGTGTGTGTGTGTGTGTGTGTGTGTGTGTGTGTGTGTGTGTGTGTGTGTGTGTGTGTGTGTGTGTGTGTGTGTGTGTGTGTGTGTGTGTGTTTGTGTGTGCTTACAAGTTAAGTCATGTCTGCTCTTTAACCTATCTGGGTAGTAGAAAGAAGAACGTACAAACTAACACTTCTGTCAGCAAATTATTGAGCACTCTATTAATAGAGGTTTTCCCTGTACTGGCGGTACTATTTATAATTTAACATCTAATTGAATGCAAATTCAGCAGAACTAAGCACACACACACACACACACACAGGTTCGATGAGATTCAGACAATCTACCTATGAATGGTCAGTCACTGTCTACATTGACCATCTGGTCATCATTACCAAATTGCACCGAGATGGTACAATCGAGATAGGATGTATTCGTCTAATCCACACGGTTTATGTTGTTCGACTGTCTCAGCGAGTAGTAGAGAAGCCAGTAGCAGAGCACTCCCAGAACACGGAAGCTCAATCTTAAGACAATTGTCAATTAAGATTAAATGAGACGTGACAGACACAATGCAGACTGTGGTAATAATATGCACACACACGATGTGATGATGCCCAATATTGTGCATTCCTGTCGAACTCACTCACTCTCTTCTCACTGCTCGACCAGTTTGTATGTCTGCTTTCTTTCTGTTTTCTTCTCATCATCACTGTTGCTCTCACTATCACTATTTGGTGTATTTGTCTTTCACTCAAAATCCTAGTGATCGATTGATTCTCTCTCTCTCTCTCTCTCTCTCTCTCTCTCTCTCTCTCTCCCTCTCTCTCTCTCCCTCTCTCTCCCTCTCTCTCCCTCTCTCTCTCTCCCTCTCTCACCCTCTATATCTCCCTCTCTCTCTCTCTCTCTCTCTCTCTCTCTCTCTCTCTCTTTCTATCCCTCCTTCTCCCTCTCTCTCTCTCTCTCCCTCTCTCTGTTTGTTTGTTTGTTGTGTTAGTCAAATTCGGCTGGAAGTGTTGAAATATTCCAACATCAGAATGGACCAATTACCCTATGCAGGTTGGAGTGCAGCCCATCACAGTTCACAGCAGCAATCATCATGTGATGTGTACGAATCTCGAATTGTTGAGCATCCAGAGTATGACTGTGTTGCCCAAATCGATCACTTAAATCAACCTACCATCATCGCATCGTCATATGAGCCGTGCAACCTCCCGATCTACCAACAAAACTCCAATTTTAAAACTTCTAGTAGAGTTGCTGCACAATTGCACTACCAACCAGGCTATCCTAAGGAAATGTCCGTTTGGCCTATCATTATGTCGAGTTATGCCGAGCAGTCTGTCGAGACACAACCATCTCCTGCTCTGTTGAACCATCAAACCGAATGGCCAACTCAGTGGCCACTTTGTGCAAATAACATCGATCAAGTTGAGGTTACCGACAATGGACAACAATCTCAACTAATTCAGTCAATGGTTTATCCCCATCAACCTCAACCTTCGTCGCAGCAACTTCTATTCAATTCTACAGACAATTACAACCAAGGCCACCAACTTAATGGCGCCCATCATCATCAACAACAACAGCAAAACACTGTATTGGCCAACAACATACAACAACCACCCCAATTCGTGCCTCACAAGAAGAAGACAACTATACCTCGGCCAATGTTCGACATCATCAATTGCCTTTGCTGTGGCATTGAGTATGACAGTTCCTCCGAGTTGAGCACACACATGCACAGACAGCACCCGCAGTTGTTTGGTAAATGTGGCCAATTTGGATGCGGACGCGCATTTCCTGACTTGTATGTGATGAAGTACACTAAATACATAGTTGTAATGCTCTTCTTCTTCTCCTCTTACAGTAGCTATCTGATGGAACATTTTAACGATCACCATCCTCAGGCCATGATGAAGTTCATGTGTCACCTATGTGGAGCCAACTTCACCACCACCAATGCACTGAACACTCACTTTCTGTATTACCATCACAGTGGGAGATTCATGTGCACACAAGTTGGGTGTAGCTATGTGGATGAGTACCAGTACAAGGTACAGCAACACTACTACATAGAGCACGTTGGACAGTATATGGAGAATCGAGATTATCCGAGCCATTAAGTATTGTGTTATTCGTTGTTTGACTTTAGTTTAGACTTTAGTTTCGGACACCAACTAGACAATCACGCGTACAATAAGTAGGGCTAATCGAAGATAGCATCGAACACATAGCATTCTAGCATGTAACACATCCTTCAAAGTCATACCAATACTTTACCGTTTCCTCCACCAAGATTATTCATAGAAAATTAGTAAATAAAGACATAACATTGTGAACATTTGACAAACTTTAATAAACGGCATCATAATGTTAGTGCCTCCTTTATCGCGAAACAGTCCGAACATACGACAATATCTTGCCTAATAACATTAGGGCACTAATTGTGGTTAGTGAACAATTCGTGTCAGAGGCTGATTTAATAAATTCGTCAATGGGAATGTTGTGAAGGTGTTGGAAGGTTTGCTTGAAGAATCGCTGCTGAATCGGTGAAAGATGCTGGAGTAAGTCTATGGCCAGTCGATGTCCGATGTCGAACATATTCATACTCCAATCAAGTGACTAATGCACAAAACGACACTAGTTGGCCATTGTTCGTTCTGAATTCAGCGTTAGGTGCAGGTTGCGTGTTACAGTGCCTACGCTAAGCAAGGCACAACCATTCCACAATGTCACATCCACTTGTCGTGGCACCAGTGGCAACTGCAAGTGAGTGCCATTACACTTCCTCGACATGAACTGATGATGAACTGTCAACGAATGATGACTTTCCTGCATTGCATAGCAGCCATTGCACACAATCGATCACACCTGAACCGGTGTGACAGTGGTCACGCCAAGCAAGGAACAACCATTCCAACATGTCACAACCACTGGCAACGGCACCAGTGGCAACTGCAAGTTAGAAACAAACTCTCAACGCAATCGATCTCTACTCGCTCAGTGTGTCAATGGCTGCACCAAGTAGACAACCACAACATCACAACTGTGCACATTGAACTGTCAACGTATTAGTCGATGGTCCAATGAATATACAGTGTACTATGCACGGCCAAGTGCGAATGGACCTAACATGGATACCTACGCTTTTCTCGGTGCTATACGCAACCAGTGACTAACCAAAAGCTTAACACACTCATTCATATAGACTGGCACCGTCATGCAGGCCTGTACATGAACTGATGCACGAACGATGACTTTCCTGCAATGCATTATCTGACATTTGCCTTGCCTATCTCTCCCTTGAGTGGCCAACCAAATTGGCAGCGATAGTTGTTGATTTGTGTTGTGGTCCACTGTGCCAAACTTTAAGTGGTTCCACCGAGATTTGCTGTCATTACACATATACTCACAGTGGAGATTGTTACACTGGTGGCTATGAAGTGCCAGGCAAGACAACTTTTCGTTAGTGTGCATGTTGCGGCTATTTGGTGGAAGAGGTAGAGATAGATTTACTCACGAGTACGAGCACTTAGCAACAAGCCAATCAGGCTCGGCCAATTGTGTTCCCACACTCGTACGGCCTTGATAGTTCTTGGAAAATGTTCGAATATCACACACGAATGTTCGTTTGGCACTTTGATCACCCACCGGATGAACACTTACCATTGCTAATTAGCGTGTCTCCTCATCGTTCATCGAACGTCAGTTTGTGTTGTGTCGTGTTCGTTTGGTTCGCTCAGAACTGCTCGAACGATCAATGGCTAAGTGAATGCATATGTCTTTTATTTTATAGGATTAGCATAAATGAGATTATATTGAGTTATTTGGTTGTTGATATATTTGGTTATATGTATATTTGGTTATTTGTATATTTGTTTAGATTTGTTGATCAAACGATTGATTGGCCCAATTGGTGAATCCGAGTATCTACTTGGTCGTTTACATTGTCGCTTATTTTCTCTGGTTGTCTTCGTCAAGTCCCGCAAAACTGACGTTTTGCCTTTTGGGACTTGTACGAAACCGCTGGCAGCAAGACGTGGTCTGGTTTCAAAAGGTGTTACTTTGACAGCGTAAAATTTATCACGACACTCTTCAGAACAAAATGTAGCGACCACATTGTGCAGCCTGACAACACCTATGTACACAGTACAAACCGCCCAAACATGAGACTCTACTTTACAAAAGAATTTCGTATCTTACCTGTACACTTGCAATCTGGTCCCCAGCATGGCCATTTTGCATTTTTTCCAAACGTCTTCACCTTTGGATCCGATTTTGCGATTGCTTTGAATTCTAAAAAGTCCCAAGATTTTATGTTTGTGTTTGTGAGTCTGTGTTTGTGAGTAACAATTATGTGCACATACCTTCCATCTCATCAATGTAAAGATGATCTAGTCCAAGAAAAGCACTCGGAAGCTCAGGAATTGTATTATCGAATCTCTGTCTGTCCAGATGAGTGGCATAATGTTTTGCCTCATCAATTGCCAATTGGAGTTCAGCTGTCATCTGGATTTGCTCAGGCATTTCTTTTGAGTAATTTTGCAGATTTCCCCATTTCTCCACAAACCTTTAAAAGTATCGCAACATTTAGTCAATTCACCATGCCAAACCTAACCAAACCAACTCACAAGATCTGTGGTCCAAAGATACGAACTTTCACTTGTGTTTCTGAAAGTTTTGTAGCATACTTCTCATTGTATGGAAGTACCTTTCCAGGCCAGAATTTACCCGTCATTGCCTCAATCTCTTTCAATTGTTTATCTTTCTGCTCCTTGGTCAGCTTTGATCTGCGTACGGTTTTGGTGTTGTTCCAAATATCGCGCAATTCATTTGCATCGGGCATTTGCATCCAAACCAAAGTGTGCGGGTTTTGGCATGAATTGATGAACGAACCACCAAGCTCGGTTGGCATTGTTTTGTACAGTTGTGTTGGGCCTTTTCCAACATCTCTGTAGCAAGCTATGCACGAGTGGCACTCACTGATTAAATCTGCCTCTCTCTGAGCAAATTCCAGCAATTGGTTGCACTTGGTCACCAAGGTAGCACCAAAGTTGCCCTGAATAAGCTTTTTGTGAACGAGCTATAATGCAAATGCGCAAATGTAAGCAATCAAAACATATCACAGAATCACATACCTTTTTCACGTCAAACAAAACCTCTTCAATTGACTTGTACTGCTTTTTGGGTTGCTTTGCATTAGCCTTTTTCTTGATCATCTCCCAGGTCATGTGTGGAATGTGAGAGTAATTGTTGCCCGTTCGTGCGCACATTGTTGCCAGAATTGGATAGTTCAGACATTCAAAACAATAACCCAACAAAAGTTCGACATAGTTGCCAAAGACGCTCACAATGTCATCCTTGTGACAGTTTGCTCGCTTCAGGCCATCTTTTGTGGTGGCGAAGCGGTTTTCGGACTCAACACGGGAGCAATTGTTGCACACATTAGTGTGATTAGCCTGATTACCCTTTAGACCGTCTGCTTTATCGTTGTCAGTTGTTTGTGCAAGCACCTTTTTATGCCCTTTAAACAAATCGTGTTTCTCAACACATTTGTCGTTGTAGTTGTAGTGGCACTTCTCACAAGGCCTTTCATAAACTTGTTTGGCGATCATTTTTTTACAGTGAAAACACCGAAGATCACGTTTTGTGGAAGTTGTGGCTGCTGCTGCTGCTACTGCGGGAATTGATGCCTTACGGGATGCAGTCGGTGCTGCTGCTGCTTTTGTTTGCTTAGTCTTAGCAGTTTTTGTTTTGGATGTTGGAGGTGCTGTAGATGTTGAGGCACTTGGCGATGAAGATGTCGAACTAGTTCCGGTTGAATTGGCCGAAAAACCACTAGACGAATCTCCTCGCGCCGGAACTGTCGAACCAACTTTAGTTTTGATTCTCTCGCTTCTTCGTATTTGAACGTTCGAAGCATCATTAGACGGGGCTTTCGAATCAACTCGAGCAGAAATGGGTGGACTACTTCGATTTTGAGCATTCGAAGCACTAGCTGATGCATTTGTCGAATCAACTCGAGCAGAAATGGGTGGACTACTTCGATTTTGAGCACTCGAAGCACTAGCTGATGCATTTGTCGAATCAACTCGAGCAGAAATGGGTGGACTACTTCGATTTTGAGCACTCGAAGCACTAGATGATGCATTTGTCGAATCAACTCGAGCAGAAATGGGCGGATTACTTCGATTTTGAGCACTCGAAGCACTAGATGATGCATTTGTCGAATCAACTCGAGCAGAAATGGGTGGATCATCTCGAGGTTGGGCACTCGAAGCACCACTACTAGATGGATCTGCTCGAGGTTGGGCACTCGAACTTATTTTAGATTGGATCTTTCTAGTCTGGGATGAATTGCTCGAAACAGCAGTTGATGCTGGTTCTGTCGAACCACATAACGTTTGGATCTTCGAACTACGTTGAGTTGGGCTGTTCGAAGCACCAGAAGATGGTTTCGAACCAGGTAAAGATGTACTCAACGGAGAAGTTCCTTCCCTCGGACCTTTCAAAATGTCACGAGTTGGAACTGAATTACTAGCGCAACAACTACTACTACTAGATGGAACAGTGATACAAACAGGAATTCTAGAATCACCTCGACACTGAACACCTGAACTATCTGACGAGGAAGTCACGAAGCGGGCCTTCGAAATGCCAACAAGTGGCACTTTCGATCCAACTTGAGTTGGCTCACTCGAAACATTTGCCTTCGTTGGTTCATCCAATGAAGCAGAATTTGTTGGCTCACCCGAGTCTGGGAGATGGACATTGTTCGTATGTTTGAAAAGATTGTTGTTTTGGCCATTCACAATAATGGCTTCCGGGTTGAGCTGATCAGTGGCACTACCATTCATTTCACTGTCATCCTCAGCAATAGAATGCCCAACAACAAGAGCAGATTGAGAAGAAGATGAAACATTTGGATCAGATGGCTTCAATGTAGACTCGGAAGCTTTTATTAAGTTATATTGTTCTAGTTGCTCGTTTGTTTTCTTCAATTTATTGTCCGCTTCCTTGATTTGTTCATTTAGAGCAGCTAATATGGTGGTTAAATTCAATTTCTTAGTTGTTGGACTGATATTTTCTGCGTTGTTTTCTAACGAATTGGTTTTGTTTTTTGGTTTGACGCCACTGGAGTGAATGAATGAAAGCATAAGTGAGTGAGTGAGAGAGAGAGAGAGAGAGAGAGAGAGAGGGGCGAGTGAGAGAAGAAGGCGAGAGAGAGGGCAAGAGAGAGAGAGAGAGAGAGAGAGAGAGAGAGAGAGAGAGAGAGAGAGAGAGGGCGAGTGAGAGAAGAAGGCGAGAGAGAGGGCAAGAGAGAGAGAGAGAGAGAGGGCGAGAGAGAGAGAGAGAGAGAGAGGGCGAGAGAGAGGGCGAGTGAGAGAAGAAGGCGAGAGAGAGGGGCAAGAGAGAGAGAGAGAGAGAGAGAGAGAGAGAGAGAGGGCGAGTGAGAGAGGAAGGCGAGAGAGAGGGCAAGAGAGAGAGAGAGAGAGGGAGAGAGAGAGAGAGAGAGAGAGAGAGAGAGAGAGAGAGCGAGAGAGAGAGAGGAAGGCGAGAGAGAGGGCAAGAGAGAGAGAGAGAGAGAGAGAGAGAGAGAGAGAGAGAGAGTGGGCTAATTACTTTCGCATTTGCAATCGCTCGTTCTTTACCGACTTGATCATTCTTCTATTATACAAAGTGTCCCTCCGTAGTCTGATTACTGTCCGTTCGGTAGTAGTAGTTCTGTCTGTGTATCCGAGGTCTCCTCGAGGTAATGTTCTTATTGTTGGTTCACGGAATTACAAAAACCAAAAAGGGAGAAACATTCTTACGCGACCAGAACTTTTTCAATTGTGCTTTGAGCCCAATAGCTCGGGTCCACTCGTGTACAAATGTGCGCATATTATTGGTTAATCAAGCATATCTCAACAAATGCAAATACTCGAGAAAAAGACATTAGCCCCTTGTGTATTGTGTTTGGGCATTTGTGCGGTCCCTACGTAGTGCCGACTTTGGCGGCCAAAGCCCAACAGAACAGAGATGAGATCAATCGGAATCGAGCAATCGAATCATCGAAGGGGTGACAGATCAAACGTGCCGGCCAATGGACAACACTGAGCAATCTAGGATAGCAGAAAGATGTGCCCCTTAATGACATAATTGCAGTCTCCTTAAGCGCGCCCCTGGCACACAAAAGGAGACAAAAATAATCTGTAGCGTTTGAGTCAAAAGCGACATACACATCACTGCACGAGTGGGGACACTATTCGACTAATTTGCAACAGAAGGGAGACAGACGAGTGGCCTGTGGCGACACAGAGCATTATTGGCACAAAGTGGCACCGTTTGAGGTGACATGGGCGATAAGGCCCTTCTCTATTTCACAAAGTGAACACTAATGAAAGCGTTATGGCACAGGCCTACTTGCACATTTAAGAGATCTCTCTATCGACAAAATGCTGTCATTGCTTAACGACAGACATGGACATGGTTAAATGAGCCAAAACAAATCAGTGTGTGCAAGTGTGCTCACAGTAGAAATAGCTATCATATTCGTTGTCAAGTCCTCCAAGACCCAACGCCATCGGCGGTAGCGACAGCAACAGTCACCCTAAAATGTGTCCGCCGCGGGCCGCGCGCCAGTGACACTATAAATGGGATTAAGGAGACGAGCGCGCGGGCTCAATCGAACGCACATTCGACTCGTCATTTAGCAAGCAAGCAAAATGGCGCCGACCATCGGGACAGACCTCGCACATGAAGAAAATCTTAGCGCAATTGTCACACAATCAACACACCAGACCAAACGACCACTTGATGCCATCTTGGATCTATACTAATCAAGCAATCAGTGATCACCAGCAATCACTCGCACGCGCGCGCACATGCACACACAAACGGCTTTTATGTTAGAACGTCTTTTAATCGTCTAATAATTGGGAGATTGAATTTATAAGAACGCATAACTCACATTGGACTTCCTTTGGCTTTTGTAGATTTTGGCGAAAATCGTGGTGGATGTTCGGCAGAAGGAGGAGAAGGGCGCATAATGGGCGCTTGATGAGACTGTGGCCGTGGCGGTGATGGTGGTGGTGATTTCAGTGTTGGTGCAATCACATATTTGACAGGATGGTGAGGTGGTCGGACTCGGGTGTCGTTTGGTGAACCAATTCCACTTGATTGACCATTCATTTCGGGCTCGAGTTTGATCGAGTTCGACATTGTCTAACTACACTAAAAGACAGAACGAAAGCGCACGGTGTTGCTCGATCGGTGGCTGGCTGGCAAGTGGCGACCGTTGAGTATTCAAATTTGGACGGTTGGTACCGAGAGCGGCCAAGAGCTGCACAGGCACTCAAAAGGGGAGAGGCTATTCACAAGCTAACGACAAAGTAAGAGGGGTACACACACACTGTGAGTTATGGGGGACCGGGGGACTTATGGCCCGCATTGGGGTGAGTTGTGTTAAGGAAGAAGGGGAAGAAAAGGGAAAAAGTGTGAGTGTGAGTGAGTGAATGAGTGCCTAGCAACAACCGCTGGCGGACCACCAAGACACATACAACGAGCAACGGATACGGCCATTCAATTCTGGCTAAAAGCCACAAATGTTCCTTTGAGTCGTTGTGACTGAGATTAAAGCATTACAAAGTGGATAGAAAGCGAAGGCAAACCAAAAGGTTTCGGTTCAAAATGAAATATCCAGTACTGTACCGAGCTAGTGTTTTGGCTAGCAAGATTAGCCTCAAATACATTGTGCCCATTGCATTGTAATCAGTGGCATTTGTGCCTGAGTGCTGACGCACTGGCAGAAAACAGAATGGCCCGGCACCAAACAGCGCCGCAGTCAATGCATTGCTTTTGCCATTTTTGGCGGGAACGGCACTCATTTAGTGAGCCATCGAGGCACAATCGATAGGCAACAAGTCTCCCTCTCGCCTTCACTTTACTTGACCGAGCAGCGCGGCACACAGATGGCCCATTAAAAGTGTCGTTCGTCCGCTTAGTGCAGACAAACACGGGCAAGTGTTCTCTCAAACCCATCTCGCGCGCACACTAAAATGGCAATTGGTAATAAATCGCACGCACACACGCACACACACACACACACACACACACACACACACACACACACACACACACACACACACACACACACACACACACACACACACACACACACACACACACACCATAAACCATCGCTTGCTTCGTTTAATTCGAATAGTAACGTGATATATTGTGCACGTACATTAAAGTCACTTTAGACTAACATTCCAATAGTGCCCTACACAGTGAGCCGCTCTAACCGACCTCGAGTGGTGCCCATCTGAGAGCAATCAAGTGGCAGTGACAATTTCTTATTACCTTCTTCTTAGTAAGTCTTAGTAAGAAGTCGAAAGTAGTGTTGCACTTGCACATGAACAGAATGGACAAGATTATTTTTAGTCTTTGCATATGAACGAACGTCTGTGAGGGTCAATAGAATTAGTTTGTGACCGGGTTTTATTGAATTAGTTGGAAATGGTAGGGTTCGAGTCGAATGCCGTTGACACATTGGCGAACAGAATCGATATTCTCCAACGCTCAATTCCTGGAATGTACCGAAATAGTTCGCATTAGTGTTCAAACATTGAGCACGATTTTGTTTCATCTTCTTATTTGTAGCATAGTCACTGATTGAGCGAGGGTCACTGGCAATTAGCAGTCCCACTTACGCTCAGAATGGCATTAGGTATGGTCAATTGCTTAAATAATATTTTTTTAAATATTTATTAATGCATAATAATATCATCATGTAAACAT
>JAKIJQ010000041.1:855000-860000 GCA_023373905.1 Rhizoglyphus robini | reverse complement strand
CAGGTATTCGACTAGTCGTTGGCAATTGATGGAATGACACGAACAGAGCAGGTAGATCAATTGGAGTTAGATTCACTTGATCATTGGAGGGGCTTTGCTGACTCTTGTAATCTGCCACATTCTGCCATTCTTCGTCAAAAGAAGTATTATCGTCATCGTCATCATCGACAACTGAATTAAGATAATCAGAGGTATATGATATAACATCATCAGAGATATCTGACGCACTATCATCATCATTTTTAGGCTCAGTGTGAGCCGGTGAGTGACTCGGCGAGACTTCTTCGTCAAGAGGCCCGTCATCATCATTTGGGCCGTAATGCATCATCATCGCCGTACTTTGGTTGTCGTCTTGTTCCATATTCTCGGTCGGCAAACGATATTCTCCAGTTAGACAGCCATCGACTTGTCCAATGTCAACTGCTGTGTTCACAGTAGCAATACTGTGAGAAGGCCCAGCTGATGATGATGGTTGCAATGGGTTGGGGCTGTAAGTTCGATTATCCGTTGGAAATGGATGGAAAGACACACTCGAGCAAGGTTGATCTATTGGGTGCAATTGGTGCGAGTAGATGTTTGGCTGACTCGCGTGCTCATGATCCTGATATTGTTCTTCTTCGTCATCATCATCGGGCTCGAATTGATACTGGCGATCATCAGGAGAAACTGACTCATTACCACCATTTTGTGGATCAGCGTTAGACAAATGACTCGGTGAGGATTCACCGTCGAAAGCCCCTACATCATCATCATATGCTCCGTCATGCATCGGACTCGGACTTTGATAATCGTTCTGTTCCATTTTTCTCGGTCAGCAAACGATAGTGTCCTTCTTCGATAGCTTGTCGATTGATGGAAATAGTCACTGGTTGTGGACCTAAAAGGTTCTATTAGTGATAAAAAGAGAGGAACAACACGCGTTGAACGTGAGTGTTCATAGATTAACATTAGAAACATAAAGTACACATTACAACTGTGCTGTACTTACACTACTGTGGAAGCCTATGAACCACGAGGTCAAGGTGGGTTAAGTCTGGTTAAGGTCGTGGAGCCAATTTTAAAGGTGATACCAATGCCTTTGTGTCGGTCAGGCGGCGGCAGCAGCAGCAAAAGCACACAACTGGAACGATATACAATGTAAACCTATCACAAAAAGTGATCAAACTTACCTTGCCGACTCTAATCAATGCATGAGATGTTGTCACAAACACAAAATTTTGTCAAGAAACAAGACGTAGGTAAGGAGCGAAGTGGAGGGACACACGATCGACACTCAACTGAACTCGAGTGTGTTTGTGCGAGTGAGTTTAAGCGTGTAAACAAACGTTCGTGAGCGAACAGCAACAGCAACAACACTCGGCGTGTGACGTCACGCGACGTAACGTCATCTGTGGACATCGCACGTACACATCGAACGCATACATCGAACGCACAAACACACACACACACATATTAATATCTACACATAGATGGGTGTCTGATCCATTAGATTGAACTATCTGATAATGCTAAAAAGGGAGTTTTCGGTTATTACGACGCATTAGTTGTTGCGTTCAAAAAACGATTCGTCGTTTCGACTGTCTCGTCAGTCTGTTCGACGAATCGCGGCCGTCGAGCACAACGAGCTAATGCATTACGCTTGGGCTTATTGGCGCATTGGACTTGCACGCGCGTTTTAGTACTCGGTTTTAATGGAACAAGTTAATCAATTAATGCATACGGTCACTGGCGACCACTGTTCACTGGCAAGTGAGGGCACTAGTAATTAGCCATTATGGTCAAAATTTTGACCAGAAGCATGAGAAAATTGATAAAATTAGCGAAAAAACAGCAAAAAACGCATTGTGTGTGTGTGTGTGTGTGTGTGTGTGTGTGTGTGTGTGTGTGTGTGTGTGTGTGTGTGTGTGTGTGTGTGTGTGTGTGTGTGTGTGTGTGTGTGAGCATTATGCCAAAGTCATCTTGGTTGAGTCCACTGTGCTGTTATGACCATGTTGATAGTTCAATTGAGACAGTTAGAGTGACAAAAACCAGACGAGACAAATTAGTTAGTGCCGAATACGAGTTTGAGTAGATTGTTGTTGGTGGCTTCCACTGGACGCCTCCATTTGCATCTGTCCACCTCCGCTTAGTGAAAATAGTCTAGTTTGATGGACAACGTGGAGCGTTGCTAGCTGGGCACAGGAAACAAACAGACAAATTGCCAGTGCTGATGTGAACAGTTGCACTTGCCGGTCACCTCTCAGTGCGAATTTGGTTTGTTTGACACGTGCAGGGAGCACCTTATCACAGACCATCGTTCAGGCACCTGTGTGTGTGAGAGTGTGTATTCTGTCTTTGTTGCTGTTGAGTGTTTGGCATGTTTGCTCAATCAGTACACTCTCGTGTATCATCACTCTTTGTTGTGTTGTGTCTTTGAGTGGATGATTGCAGAAGACCCGACGAGAAGTGGCGGCGAGTACACACAATCACCGGCACTGATTTCTTGGTTTGGTCAGTTCGGGTGCAGTAGCCAAGTTGCGTGGTTACCGGTGGTGGTGGTGGTGGTGGTGGAGTTGTGTAAAAGTGTAAGTGAGTGAGAGGCCACACTCGGCAGACAGATTGGTCTGATTGATGGACAAATTGAATCGATGTGAGCTAGGAAAGATCTCGCCGACAAGTGGCTTTGCTCGAGAGAATACTTGCACTGGCCTGTCTGCACTGACAAGTGCTAATTGGTCGATCTGTTTGATGCAAATTAGATCTGTTCGAATTGGCCACAATGTCTCTCCAACAAATGATTGGTGTTGTGTGCAATATCTTCAACAAGAATGTCAAGAACAACACGGAGGTGATAAGCGTGGAGGTGGACTAATGCAACTTGGGAACAGTAATTTCTCTGCTTGTTCAGTGCGGAACCCAAGGCACACCATCAACAAAACTCTCTCTCTCTCTCTCTCTCTCTCTCTCTCTCTCTCTCTCTCTTCTCTCTCTCTCTCTCTCCCTCTCTTTTGCTTCACTGCCTTGCTCATACACTGCAGCGAAGCTCTTACTGGCCGGGGTTACGGGCGTAATCTGGCTAATTGGCCAGACAGCGAGTGTCGGGCCTGTTGGCGTTCGATGGTCCACTCAATTGCTGCCAACTGGAACAGTGTGGCACTGCAGTGGTTACAGTTATGGTTACGGTACTCTCGTGAACAAAGTGAATAGTTGCAAGCAGGTCCATACACTAACAGACAAATGGCCGGTGCTAATGTAAACAGTTGCACGTGCCTGTGTTTCCACTGAGTGCTAATTGTTTCGTTTAATAGACTTACTGGATCGATGTGTGCTCGCAAAAATACGCGGTTGGCTTTACACTTTAGTTAGTTGTTTGCCAACTGCAACTGTCCATCCACAACTAAGTTTGGCTATATCCAAAAGCTTAGTCAGGTCCACCATTGCCCTCAACATGAGCGCCAACACTGGAGACGACCGAGTGTGCAATGTGGCGGCAACTATTAGCACACGGCACCAAGTGAACCCTAATCTTGTGAATCATCATCAACTCTTTTGGAGGAAGATGAAGCAGCTTTGCCTCTGTACATGACTTTGTTGGTGACGTTGACAGCACAACCAGGGTGAACGACACACATTCAACGCTGGTACCGTCGTGTGACACTTTCTGACCACCGTGTGCTGAACTGGTAGATGCACAGTGGCGGTGCACTTTCTGCTGCTGCTGCTGTCCCTTCTCATTCAGTCTGATGTTAGGCGTGTAATCACAGAAGACTAAAAGTTCAAACTCACTTCTACTCAATAGTAGTCATTTGTTTATCAACCTCTCAAGTTCGTGTATTGTCATCTCTGGGTGAGTGTAAATAGCACTTACAAGATGACACAGATGAGAAGTGATCGTTTGGTGGCTCAACATGACAGGGACAGTCTGTTTAGTTAGTTCTGTCTGTTCAGTCTGTTCAGTCTGTTCTGTCTCGTTGCCTCGTTCGCCAACCAACTTTGTCCTTCTCCTTTCTCCTTCTGCACCGATTTTGCCTCCGTGCCTTCACGACTACCATCACCACCAACCCTCTACCTTACCTCACTCTTCTGTCACGATGTCTCGTCCAACTTCGTCATCACCTTCCCCATCTCAGGCCGAGCCCAATCCCCTCGAGTACTTCATTGAAGATCTACAGCAAAGGCAGCAGACCACTGGCAAGTCACTACGCGAGTTGACTCACGAAGAATGGCAAAACTTGTCTCCATCGCAAAAGGCCTTCTTCGAGAAGCTTCGTCCGATGCCAGGCAGTCAACAGGAGCTTGAGTTGACTCAGTTGAATGCCTTCTTTCGCGACAAACCAGCTGAGGCCGTGTGCACCATTGCATCGAGCAACGTGATGGCTCACCAGCCTGACTACTGCATTCCTGCCGAGATCGGTCTCGTACATTTCTCGTTGACTGATGGGATCAGGGACGAGATGCACTCACTGGTGGATGGTGGATGCGTACCCGAAGATGAGTTTCAAATGTCGTTGATGCTACAGAGGGATTACCATGGAATCCGTTTCGGTCTGAAGCAATGCCCACTGAAGAAGACTTTTCTACGCACGGTCAACTACTTTGTCCACCCAAACCATGGTCCGCACCAAGGCACTGCATGGATCTTCATAGCCGATGACGAATATACACAGACACGTGATGTGCTTGGCTGGTGCAAGACAAAGTCAGAAGAACTCGAGATGGACTTGCACTGGAACATGAAGATGATTCCACTCTCGTCGGTGTTGCTCTACCTCAAACGGTTCTACTACCCAAAGTCGATCGATAGTCCTGTCTTCACCACCACGGACTTGTTGTTCGACAACAGATTGCGCCAGTGTTTGTGCGCTTACCACACTGAAATCGACTGTCTTAATTGTGCCAAGTCTAAGGCTCACATCTATGGCTATGCACTGGCCCGTTCGTTCTCAACACTGGCCGGCATTGAAGATAATGATAAGGTCATGGGTCGACACACTCCTCATAATCTCGATCAGCAAGTGCAG
>JAKIJQ010000041.1:835000-850000 GCA_023373905.1 Rhizoglyphus robini | reverse complement strand
GGAGAAGGAGAGGGAGAGGGAGAGAGAGAGAGAGAGAGAGAGAGAGAGAGAGAGAGAGAGAGAGAGAGAGAGAGAGACAGAGAGACAGAGACAGAGAGAGAGAGAGAGACAGACAGAGAGACAGAGAGACAGAGAGGGAGAGGGAGAGGGAGAGGGCGAGGGCGAAAGCGAGGGAGAGAGTAAGAAAGAGCAAGAGATGGAGAGAGAACTTGAAAGCGAGAGAGAGAAAAAGAAAGAAAGAGATGGAGAGAGAGAGAGACAGAGAGGGAGAGAGAGAGGGAAATGGAGAGAGAGAGAGAGAGAGAGAGAGAGAGAGAGAGAGAGAGAGAGAGGGAGAGAGAGAGAGAGAGAGAGAGAGAGAGAGAGAGAGAGAGAGAGAGAGAGAGAGAGATTTCATTTTGGCACAATGATGCGAACACACTGAGAAGAGTTTCTATTGACAAGAACAAACACGTTACAAAGAAAGTCTTTATTGAATAATACGAGAAAATGAAATTAGGTTTGAGTAGAAATGATAAAGAGTTTCGGGTAAAGGTTTAATCATGAGAAGTGATAGTGAATGTGATGTATACGGATTGAATGTCTGTTGCAAAGTGCAGTGTAATGGGTGCTAATGTTGTGTTTGGTATGGTTTGCGAGTACAGTTTGGCTTTGTTCGTATGTGTCGTAAAGTGTAGAATGATAATGAAGAGATTGAGTCTCTCTACTATGCTATAAGATACAATTACTCAAATGAGAACTGCTAAAAGTGTTCAACTGTTCATTACGACAACTATTTCACCACCTCGATAAAATCTTGCGGTTTACGTTGCTGTCCATTCTGCTGTGGTGTAGTGCTTCCTGCAAAATGCCTTCTAATGTGTTTCAATGTGCTACTTCGATCTGAAGCCGTAAAATTACATTGGGGCCATTTGCAGTGATAAGGTTTGATGCCTGCGTGGATGTGTTGGTGAGTCTTCATACGATGTGTATGAGATGACGTATAGTTACAATGTGGACATGTTAGTTGTAGTTGATTGTGAGATCGGTTGTAATGTGTGTACACCTTTCTAAAGCATTCTTTCTTAAATTTACATCCTGGGTACGAGCAGTGATATTGACCTAGTTTGTGAAGTTCATAATAGTGCGCCGACAGTCTACTAGGGCTAGGATATTTCTTTGGACATTGGTCACATTCCCAATCGACCGTGTTCGGGTGAGCCTGCTTGTAATGTTTCGCTAGATTAGTCCTAAAACAATTCATTCATATTAGTTAGTAGTAAAATAGAAAGAAAATGAACTTACGTGCTATCAAATGACACTTCACAATCTTTGAACACACATCGATATTGGCGAATTTCGTGTTCTGTCCACAAGTGATTGTTGAATCGTTCTTTAAGGAACATTTTTCCACAAGACGGACATTTAAGCTTCTTAGTGATGACAAGTAATGACTTGTCCGGTTTTCTTTCATCGTCGATTCGTTTTCGGATTGCAGGTCGTTTTGACTTTCCACAGTTCCCAGGTTGTTCATTGACTGTGCGACTGCGGGATGGTTTGACTTTTGCCTTCTTCACAGGTGGACTCGGCACTACTACTTCTTCTTCTTCATCTTCGACTTCGTCGTAGTTGTTGTTGTGATTCGAAGTGTTGTTGGATGTCATTTCAGAAATTCTATCAGATCTGCGTCTTGACTGTACAACAACGATATTGGTTTCATTTGTAGAGGCGGCACCCGAATCGGCAGATCTGACCACATTTGGCAGATTATCCTGATCATTCACAGCAGCAGCAGCAGTAGCAGCAGTAGCAGCTGTAGCAGCAGTAGCATCAGTAGCAGCAACAGAAGCAGCAGCAGGACTTTCTTGAGTGGAACGAGTTCCACTTTGGTTGCCTTCTAGATGACGATCACTTGGTTGATCGTTTGCCTGGATACTAAGCTGATTGTCAAAAGTGGACACTTCTCCATCAGCCTGGGTGAGAACAATGGCACTAGTTTGATCTATAAAGCTTCCCTCAAAATGCCCAGTAATCTTTCCTTCAAACGTGCCACTGAGATAGTATCTCTCGCGTCCATTATGTTTTCCTTTTTTGGTTGAACCACTAAAAGGACCAAAATAAGCTGCATCACGCACTGTGCCATTGAAGTGCCATTGAGGACCTTTGTCTACGATGTTTCCGTCGATAGTGCAAAAGAAGATCGTGCCAGTGATTTTGAATGTGCAACCAGTTGAGTCGAGATACATTCCGCGAGAATTGGGCGTTGGATCAAAATGTTCAGTCCACATTTGACCTTGTGCTTTGACTGTGGCTTCTCCAACGACAGATGTTTTCTGCATACAAGTTGGGTACAAGACGTAAATTGAGGACGCTTGATGGAAAGTCACGTAATTAGGAAGACTATTAATTTCTACATTCGAGTCGCCATTGAGCTTGCCAACAAATCTGCCAATAAGTGTTCCAGCGAAATCGCCACTGAGACAGTAAGTCACATCATGGGGATGGTCACGTACGATGAAGCCCCGAAAGTAGCCAACAAAGCTTCCCTCATATATGCAACCGCTAAACTTCGTTTGAGAACACTCGCTGGACGGAATGCCCTTGAACACACCCGAGTACAACCCGTCATTGAAACCAACGTCGAATATGCCAAACAATTGGCAAGTCAGTTCACAGGTGAAGGGAGTCGAAATGTGATAATCGGGAATGTTCACTTTCCTCGCTTTTCCAGTTAGCAAGCCGTCGACTTGTCCAATGTCAGCTGTGTTCACAGTAGCAATACTGTGAGAAGGTCCAGCTGATGATGATGATGGTTGCAATGGGTTGGGACTGTAAGTACGATTATCCGTTGGAAATGGATGGAAAGACCCACTCGAACAAGCTTGATACATTGGAGTTAGGTACATTTGGTGCAAGATGTTTGGCTGACTGTCGTGGTCATCATCCTCATATTGTTCTTCTTCTTCATCATCATTGGGCTCGAACTGATACGGACGATCATCAGAGCGAACTGACTCATTACCACCATTTTGTGGAACAGCGTTTGACAAATGGCCCTGTAAGGCTTCAACGCCTAAAGACTCGTCAACGATATCATCCTGATATTGTTCTTCTTCTTCTTCATCATCGGGCTCGGACTGATTCTCGTAATCATCAGACGAAACTGACTCATTACCATCATTTTGAGAATCGGCGTCAGACAAGTGAACCGGTGAGGCTTCAACTTCTAAAGGCCCTTCATCATCAACATACGCTCCGCCATGCATCGGACTCTGACTTTGATCACCGTCTTCTGCCATTTTCTCGGTCAGCAAACGACACTGTCCTTCCTCGATAGCTTGATAATAACCGTCACTCGTAGGTTGATATCCTAATAGGTTCTATTAGTGATAAGAAGACAGGAACAACAAGGAGCGTGTTCATAGATTAACATTAAAGACATAAAGTTCACCTCACAACTGTGTTGTACTTACTCTAGCGTTGATGTGGAAGACAGTAAACCAAAAGGTCAAGGTGGGTTACGTCTGGTTAGGGTCCAGGAGCCAAGTCTAAAGGTGATACCAATCCCTTTGTCTCGGTCAGGCAGCAGCAGCAGCAGCAGCAACAGAAGCACCCCGCTGGAACGAATTAAAATGTAAATCAACAACAAAAAGTGAACAAACTTACCTTGCCGACTCTAGTACAGCAAGAAGATGTTGTCAAACACAAAATTTCGTGAAGAGACAAGTTGCAGATAAGGAGCGAAGCGGAGCGGACTCTCGATCGAGACTCAACTCAAGTCGATCCTTTGTGTGTGTGTGCGAGTGAGTTCGTGTGTTTACACAAACGTTCGAGCGAGCGAGCGCACATCAACAGCAACAACACTCGGCGTGTGACGTCACACGACGTAACGTCATCTGTGGACGCGCCCTCTCATGGAATCAAATGATCCTACTTATTCAGGAACTCGCACAGTTATCCTTATCAGTAGTACTTCATCTTCGTATGTCTCTAATCGTCTGTACAATGAGTGACACATCATGAATATCTCGATCAATAAATAAATAACTCAAATTATTAATATATTAATATTTATTTTTATTAATTATTGTTATTATATTTAATATTACATAATTAAATAATGTGTAAATGTGTATATATAATAGTCCCATTGTATATATGTCCATATGAATGTAGATAACTAATTGTAAATGACGATGTTGAACGACTTTGACGACGTTTAAGGTCAGTAGATCATCACGGGTCTCCTTGTCCATCTTCATCTTTTTTATCCTGGCACAGGCTTAGTTCCAGCTGTCTACCTGGTACTTAGAACTTGAACTCTGCAACATGTTTGACTCTAATTTCAATTTCAATGTTCTTAAAGTACATCTTCCTCTGTATCACAGGAATACTCTTTTGGGCAGATCCATTGACAATCCGAACATTATAATTTGCGATGTAAACGATTGCTTCCAGCGATCCATCCTGGTGTTCATTGTTAAAATTCTCCAATCACAATGGACTTGGGTACCACTTGAAGGCCTTTCCTTTTGTGGAATATATCCTATTCCAAAGAACTTCCCTCGAAAGTTTGCCATTTCGTATTATTGAACACAAAATGGTAATGAGTATTAAGGCAGTAGGAATATAACCATCAATTAGCAACCCTGGCACAACTACCAAGGCATACTGGGAAGAATCCCACTATACCTTGGTAGGCATATTATCGATCAAAATTGGGGGCAACACTGGCACAACTACCAAGGCATACTGGGAAGAATCCCACTATACCTTGGTAGGCATATTATCGATCAAAATTGGGGGCAACACTGGCACAACTACCAAGGCATACTGGGAAGAATCCCACTATACCTTGGTAGGCATATTATCGATCAAAATTGGGGGGCAACACTGGCACAACTACCAAGGCATACTGGGAAGAATCCCACTATACCTTGGTAGGCATATTATCGATCAAAATTGGGGGCAACACTGGCACAACTACCAAGGCATACTGGGAAGAATCCCACTATACCTTGGTGGGCATATTTTCGCCCAAATTTGAGGGCAACACTGGCACAACTACCAAGGCATACTGGGAAGAATCCCACTATAGCCTGGTTGGCATATTATCACCCAAATTTGGGGGCAACACTGGCACAACTACCAAGGCATACTGGGAAGAATCCCACTATACCTTGCTAGGCATATTTTCGCCCAAATTTGAGAGCAACACTGGCACAACTACCAAGGCATACTGGGAAGAATCCCACTATACCTTGGTGGGCATATTTTCGCCCAAATTTGAGGGCAACACTGGCACAACTACCAAGGCATACTGGGAAGAATCCCACTATACCTTGGTGGGCATATTTTTGCCCAAATTTGAGGGGCAACCCTGGCACAACTACCAAGGCATACTGGGAAGAATCCCACTATAGCCTGGTTGGCATATTATCACCCAAATTTGGGGGCAACACTGGCACAACTACCAAGGCATACTGGGAAGAATCCCACTATACCTTGGTAGGCATATTATCGATCAAAATTGGGGGCAACACTGGCACAACTACCAAGGCATACTGGGAAGAATCCCACTATACCTTGGTAGGCATATTATCGCTCAAATTTGAGGGCAACACTGGCACAACTACCAAGGCATACTGGGAAGAATCCCACTATAGCCTGGTTGGCATATTATCACCCAAATTTGGGGGCAACACTGGCACAACTACCAAGGCATACTGGGAAGAATCCCACTATACCTTGGTAGGCAAAGGTTCGATTGAAATTATGTCGATTAACGACTAAAGAGAGTAACGAACCGTTCCAGCCAAGGCATAAAATCATCATTGGAGGCATCCCTGTTTGATCGGTGCAGTTCGGTGCGTTGCGTTATTGCGAAAAGACCTTCGATATAACTTGAAAGTTGTTCGCTTGTCGTGTCCCACCACTCACCACTTTAGTCTTCGTGTGTTCCTCTGGCATAGACGAGAACTCCTCTTCTGGGTGAGTGGTGAGCGACTTGTAAGCAGGATCTTCTGTGTGATGAGCACACAAGAGCTAGAATAATAGAAAAAAGATATATATTCAAAATAGAGTAAACAAATAAAACGACAAGTGAAAGTATGAAACATAAGACTAAACAACTAACAGTAAAAGAGTATATAGTTACAGATAAACATCTAATGTGAGAGATTAGAAAATGACGGTAATTGTATGTGTTTGAAGAGGTAGACAGGTCACACAAGTGAATTGGGTAAAGATGAGAGGGAGAGAGAGAGAGAAAGAAAGAGAGAGAGAGAGAGAGAGGGAGAGGGAGAGGGAGAGGGAGTGGGAGGGAGAGGGAGAGGGAGAGGGATTGAGACGGAGTGGGAGGGGAGAGGGAGAGGGAGAGGGAGAGGGAGAGGGAGAGGGAGAAGGAGAGGGTGAGAGAGAAAGATGGAGGGAGAGAGGGAGAGAGAGAGAGAGAGAGAGAGAGAGAGAGAGAGAGAGAGAGAGAGAGCCAGAAGAATAGCATGATCGTAACATGACACGAGAGTATCTTGGATAAGAATGGGGGAGTTCGACCAGCATGGTCATTCACTCATCATCGTGTACTATCACTGATCACTATCACTGATCACTCAAACAATCAATCGGATAATGTCTAATATAATATCTAGAATCAAATAAAACTTAGCACTTACCATCTTGTTCTCTGTGTGATGTGGTGCCTGGCCACTGGCTGTGCTCGCTTGGGTTGTTGGTTCATGGTTGATGTTGCTGGATTAGTTGCTTAGAGAACAAGAGACGAGTTGGTCTTGGTCGGAAGACAATTCGGCTGATGCTTGTTAGAAGAGTCAATTGAATTTCTTTCTTGTGGCACTTGGCAGTTGGACAGTTGCTTTAAGTTGGTCTTTTTCTTTGAATAAAATCGGCAGAAGGTTTCTTTGGTTTTGTCGTTGAGAGACAGATAGGTCTTTACAGTTCGAGAGACAAACCATAAATGACAAAAAACAAAAAAATATTAACTTGTGTTTTTCTTATCAGTTTAATGTTTTCGCTCATGCGCACTTTCGAATTTGAAAAAATATATACTTTATCTGATTATCTATCACATTCGATGGTGATGAAGGATATTATCGATACTATCGATTCAACCAAATATACTGCATTATTCGACTATCGTTGTATGCTTCCACCAGACAAAGTGCACTGTTGCCTTATCTGATCTAATACTGAGTTCGATAGTGATGTGCGATACTATCGATTCTACTCTTCAGAGTAAGTGAGAGTGTTAGTGAGAGAGAGAGAGAGAGAGAGAGAGAGAGAGAGGGCGAGAGGGCGAGAGGGCGAGAGGGCGAGAGGGCGAGAGGGCGAGAGGGCGAGAGGGCGAGAGAGAGAGAGAGAGAGAGGGCGAGAGGGCGAGAGGGCGAGAGGGCGAGAGGGCGAGAGGGCGAGAGGGCGAGAGGGCGAGAGGGCGAGAGGGCGAGAGGGCGAGAGGGCGAGAGGGCGAGAGGGCGAGAGGGCGAGAGGACGAGAGGGCGAGAGGGCGAGAGGGCGAGAGGGCGAGAGGGCGAGAGGGCGAGAGGGCGAGAGGGCGAGAGGGCGAGAGGGCGAGAGGGCGAGAGGGCGAGAGAGAGAGAGAGGGCGAGAGAGAGAGAGAGAGGGAGAGAGAGAGAGAGAGAGAGAGAGAGAGAGAGAGAGAGGGCGAGAGGGCGAGAGGGCGAGAGGGCGAGAGGGCGAGAGGGCGAGAGAGAGAGGCCAAATCAGACCATGTGTTCTGAGTGTACATTGACCAACGTAAATGTACCAACGGGTTAGTGTGTCTCACGTCATATGAGTTATTGCTTGTGATTAAGTGGTCGTAATGTATGTCATGTCAAAGTGTAGAACTATTCAATTTATCAATGTGGCGACTGAGGTGATTACGGCACACTTCATTACGTTGCCTTAATTTGATCTGTTGAAGTGGTCAATTCAAATGTACTGGCAACCGAAAGTAGAAGAGACAAGAGTACAAATGCCACACTCATCATAGTTGGTTGCAACGTTCACTTTATCGGACAATACTTGGACAATTGGAGTGAGTGTGTGCATGTGTGTACGGTACTGTCTTTCTTAATTTCATTTGTTTGTTTGGTCTGTTCTGGAACAGTTCACTCTTCATGTATCTTTGACACTTGAACTGAGTCAATTGTGTTCGGTTGGCGGACTGATTGTCACTAACTGGCAGTTGCCACTGGTGATGTGACTACTCGAAGTGACATGGTTGAATGGTTGTGGCTTGTCTAGCACGACCACTGTCACAATGAGCCAGTTGATGCCGAAGAAGTGCAATGGCACTAACTGGCACTGGTGCCGTGGCTAGTAGAAGTGACATGGCGGAGTGGTTGTGCCTTGCACCAAATGTATGTTCGCCTTTGACTGTGTATGTCAGTCGAACACTATTTGTTCCTCCTGTACCTGTTGTGTTGGCCAATTCCTACCAACGGCCCTGGCCATCATCAATCTTCATTTGCATATGTATTCAGAGACGAGCACGGACCAAGCCTCAGTCTTGAGCAAACCATTCTATTCTGCGCTCAGTGGAGACGGACAAAGTGTGTGATGCGAGTGCACGGCCATTTGACAATTAGTGCAGTGCCGAGCACGGACCAAAGTGAGTCTTCTGATCAACTTCGAACCGGCAACCAACGAGAGTACTTAACAATGGACGGTCTGTGTTAGATTCGATTAGTGGGACTTGAATGAGTGAACATGAATGGATGTGGGAGCAAGCACACAAGTGGAGATAACGGTGATGATGCGTTCAGCGGCCCAGCGTTGGAGGTGTCTTTCGGGTAAAACTCCATTTGACCCAAGTTTACTCAGTGGCGCTGAACTGCCGAGGCTAAAAGTGGCAGTGAATACTTAAATGTGACCAAATGTCCCACTAAAGTGCGATAGCCCTGGTGTCAATCAAATGCCATTCGAAACTATAGTTGCATATAAACAGGAAAGGAATGATTGTCGATTCCACAGACGATTAGCGATGCGTTATTCATTGCAGTTCGACCCGGACGATTTCATCTTGACTCATTTTTAATGGCGCACACCACCATCATCATCACGATGTTCTCCCCTGTCCATCACAATCGCCGATTTCACATCCAGTCGGTTGTGTTTACCTGCAATCACATCATTAGTATGCATTCATTAGTTAGTATGATCAATTCATTTCAGTTACTGAGTGAGTGATAATTAGCCAAAAAGAGCGTCAGGCAGAGGAATGTAGTTGAGTTTCGCATGTAAACATCGTAATCGTCACTGATCGATCGACGATCACAAACCGAAGCCAAACATCGAATTCATTCGAATTGTGCCAACATTACTCTCAAATCAAACACCAAAGTTAGTCATATGCCAATGCTAATTAAACTGCAAACAACGAATTGATAGACAGTGATGTATTCGCCAGTCAGCATTCGCCGAATTCAACTTTTGTTGACACATCAAATCGCTACGATGACTTGCCTCATTAATCGACTATCCCATCCTCGACAGTAATGCACAGTCATTTGTCCATTTGCACAGAACCATACCCATTGTATGTATTTGTTTGTCTGTAATCACAATTACATTTGTCATTATCATTTGAATCAATTAAAATCGCTCACCGTGAGTAGTAAATAGGCCACAGAGGATATGTGGGCGCAGTATGCACACTTGTCCACTGGCAGTGTGCCATATCTCCGTGTGATCAATAGAGCAATAGAGTGGACAATTGATAATAATCTCGATAATAATGCCCACTGTGTGCACGGATCAAACTGTGCTGTTGGTCATGAGTTGCGTGACGTTCCGTTGTGTGATGATGATGTTGTTTCACTGTGCAATGCGATTTAGCGTTTTGCGATCATTTACAGACAGTCGACTGATTGCCGCACACGTTGGACTCGAGTGTAAGGACAAGGAGAGGTCTAATATGAGAAGGAGAGTTAGTGAGGGGAAGCACAAGACAACCCGAGTACCTATTGTTGGTGGCGAGATTCCAATATGAGATGGACAGAGTGTAAGGATAAACGATGATTTAATATGAGATGTGTGTTCACTGTATGATCGGATTGAACGTCGGTTGAGACTAACATCGGCCAACTTTGTCCTGGCCACTCACAACACACAACACACACGAGGAGTGATCGAGTGAGTGCCGAGAGATAAGAGTCGCACAGTTTTCGCTGTGTGTTCGGTGTGTGCTTGTGTTTGTGATTGTACTGTGAGCCACTTCGACCTAACTCGGTAGCCATCAAGTTTATTTTCGGTCTGTAGACATTTTACACAAGAGTTTTATTATTAAACCGAGCATCGACATTCGGTACTTTGGTCACTGTCTGTCACCAAAAGCTTCCCTCTATCTTGGCGATTGCACTGTTCCCAGGAAATGCACCTCGATCTGTCGCCACGAGCATTGTCACTTCGGTGAGTCTCTATCGAGCGGTCAATTTCGGTCGGCCACCAATTAACCATACTTGGTCATCTAATGGTTGGTGCCAAAGTGGAGGACAATAAAAAGTACAGTCTGTTGCAGGGATTATCGACACGATTATATCCTTATTCTCTCCTCTCTTATCCTCTCTCTCTCTCTCTCTCTCTCTCTCTCTCTCTCTCTCTCTCTCTCTCTCCTTCGTTTGCTTCACTGCACTATTCTGGCAGTGCAGCGAAGCTCTTATAACTAATTGTGATCTGTGTTTGGCTTTAAGATTAAAGAATTACACTAAATAATACAAACCAATAAGACGTACTTCTTATTATTCGCAACACACCGCTCCGATGGACGACTCGGAAGAACCGAAATGAGACCGATCGGGCCAATGGTGATCAAATTGGTCACCTCACTCTGCACAATTCGAGAGTACTCACAGTTGGCAAGTACTGGTCATCGAGCTTGTGACACTTGAACACTATCAAAAGGGTTTGTGGTGAACTGTAACAAATGCAAAAGGTACAACACATAAGACTCGATTCATTGGGCACATTTGAAACGTACGTTGCACATTCCTTTGAAGTGATCAAGGTCGAGTCCGAAAACAGTTCTCAAACAGCGCAACACCATCTCCCCATGACCCTGGCGACGATAGATTTGTGCCACAAACGAATTGTACTTAGTCATGAGCAGTTGCTTTCGCAGGTCAAACAGTTGCTCCTAAGTTAGATCAAACTGCACTTGATTAGTGTCCCATACAGGCAGTGGTGGGGCTTGAACACGCTTGTTGATTACCGAATGCAAAGTGAAAGACAAAGTTGTGTATGCTACTGAACAAGGAGTTCGCCAACTTGTCCAGCCAGACCACGTTAAGAACGAACGCGTTAAGAGCATGAAAATAGTATTATAGATTTTATTGAATAATAAATGATAATAGGTTTGAATAGAAATGGTAAAAAAAGGAAGGATTAATCATGAGAAGTGATGTGTCACAGATTGAATGTCTGTTGCAAAGTGTAGTGCAATGGGTGCTAATGTTGTGTTTGGTATGGTTTGTGAGTTCAGTTTGGCTTTGTTTGTATGTGTCGTGCAGTGTAGAAGGATAATGAAGTGATTGTATCAATGAATGGCTGCGATGTGAATCGATTAGCTAACCTGCAATAAGTGTTTTGTTTCAAATTTATTAATAGAAAGGCAATTACAAGAGACAAATGCGATATGAGATAGAACTACTCAAATTGGAACGGCTGAACATAAAAGTGTTGATAAACATGATGCTTGAACATGAATGAATAAAAGTTTTCATGTGTTCCACTGTTCATTCACAACAGATCTTTCACTACCGTGATAAAGTGTTGCGCTTTAAGCACCACTCGATTCTTCACTATTGTTTTGTTTTTTCCAAAATGCTTGCGTCTAATGTGTCTTACTGTGCTACATCGATCTGAAGCAGTAAAGTCACATTGGGACCAATTGCAGTGATAAGGTTTGTTGCCAGTGTGCTTTAGTTTGTGACTCTTGAAACGGTTTGCATAATGCGTCGTATATTGACAATCAGGATGTTGACAAGCAAGTAGTTTCGTGTGATATTTAATGTAGTGGCTGAACATATCCTTGTAGGACTCTGCCTGAACAATACATTTTGAGAACGAACAGACATATTTGCCGAGTTTGTGATACAGTAGATTGTGTGTACTCAGATCTTTATAGCTAGGATATTTCTTGTCACATATGCCGCATTGCCAATTGCCTTCTGAGTTACCGTGATCCTTCGTATTGTGGCGCCCCTAGTTTTTGCCTAAAACAATGTTAGGGTTAGTTGAAGCAATAAATAAACAAACTTACTTATCTTCGAAAGATTGTCCACAGTCTTTGAACAAGCATCGATGGGGCTTAATTTGGTGTTCATCCATGTGAGCATTCAATAATTCGTTTTCGGTGACAATTTTTCGGACAATACGGACATATAAGTTGTTCAATGGTGTAAAATTTGTCCGGTGGTGGTTCTTCATCAATTGGATCTTGGATTGCAGGTTGCTGTTGCTGTCCACTGGTCCCAGGCTGTTCAACAGTGCGACTGCGAGATGATTTGACTTTCGTTTTCTTCATATGTGGACTTGATGCTTCTTCTTCTTCATCATCAGCATCATCATCTTCTTCGTTGTTGTCATTTGAAGTGCATTTTGATTCCTTCTCAGAAATTCTAACAGATCTGCGTCTTGGTTGTTCATCGCCTTTAGTTGGTGGATACGGGCAATTGACGACATTTGCTTCATTTCCAGAGGCAGCAATCGACTCGGCAGGTCTGACCAAATTAGACTGACTCTCCTGATCATTCACAGAAGTAGCAGCAGCAGTAGAAGCAGAAGAGCTTTCGCGAGCAAGAGAAGTTCCGTTTGGGTTTTCTTCGAGAAGATCACCACTTGGTTGATCATCGCCTTGAGTTGATGGAGCTGTGCAATTCGTGTCAGTGGCTTCATCTCCAGAGGCGGCTCCCGATTCGGCAGGGTTGACCAAATTAGATTGACTCGCCTGATCATTCACAGCAGCAGCAGTGGAAGCGGCAGCAGCAGCCGGACTTTCTCGAGTGAGTGAAGTTTCGCTTTGGTTGTCTTTGAGAAGATCATCATCACTTGGCTGATTATAGGCCAGGCGACTAAAGTTCTTGTGGACTAAAGTGAACAGTTGATCAGTGGAGTTGGTGATAGCAGCGGTGCTGCTTCTAGTTTGCCTTTTCAAGTCCTGAAATTCTCCCACAAAGTGACCACCATGGGTTATTCCTTCAAACACGCCACTGAGACAGTATCTGTACATTCCATTCTTGATCTTGATGCGCTTGGTGGATGAACCACTAAAAAAACCATCAAAGCTGCCATACACGGTGCCGTTGAATAGTTGTTTTCGAAGACGACGTACAACGTTTAGTTTGATTAAGTAAAAGGTGACTAAGCCAGTGATTTTGAATTTGCAACTGTCGCTGTAGAGTTTCTTTCTGCATGTGGTAGTGTCCTTTGGATTAAATTGATAAGTCCACAGTCGACCAGCAGCTTGAACAACGACATTTAAATGGAAACTAATTGCAAACGAAGGGTGCGGTGAGAGACAAACAGTGGACGGTTGATGAGTTGTCTTGTGATTGCTCTTAAAGATGGCTTCATTCGAATCGCCATTGAGCTTGCTAACAAATCGGCCGCTGAGTGTCCCTGCGAAGGCACCACGGAAACAGTAAGTACGTTCATCGTCATCCTCGATATTGCCCCCTAAAATAGCCCTCAAACGTTGCTTCATACACGAAACAAGACAATTGCTTCAGAGGATATTCTCTAAACTCATTGCCACTGAAGTGTCCCCAATTGTACAACGCGGCATCAAATTTAACATCAAATGCACCAAACAACGAATCGCAAGTCAGCTCATACAGATGATGCTCTTGAAAGCCTCGTATGCCCGTGTTCACTCTTCTCGCACATCCAATTAGTAGGCCCTGCACTCGTTCAGGTATTCGACTAGTCGTTGGCAATTGATGGAATGACACGAACAGAGCAGGTAGATCAATTGGAGTTAGATTCACTTGATCATTGGAGGGGCTTTGCTGACTCTTGTAATCTGCCACATTCTGCCATTCTTCGTCAAAAGAAGTATTATCGTCATCGTCATCATCGACAACTGAATTAAGATAATCAGAGGTATATGATATAACATCATCAGAGATATCTGACGCACTATCATCATCATTTTTAGGCTCAGTGTGAGCCGGTGAGTGACTCGGTGAGGCTTCTTCGTCAAGAGGCCCGTCATCATCATTTGGGCCGTAATGCATCATCATCGCCGTACTTTGGTTGTCGTCTTGTTCCATATTCTCGGTCGGCAAACGATATTCTCCAGTTAGACAGCCATCGACTTGTCCAATGTCAACTGCTGTGTTCACAGTAGCAATACTGTGAGAAGGCCCAGCTGATGATGATGGTTGCAATGGGTTGGGGCTGTAAGTTCGATTATCCGTTGGAAATGGATGGAAAGACACACTCGAGCAAGGTTGATCTATTGGGTGCAATTGGTGCGAGTAGATGTTTGGCTGACTCGCGTGCTCATGATCCTGATATTGTTCTTCTTCGTCATCATTATCGGGCTCGGTTTGATACTCGTAATCATGAGGAGAAACGGACTCATTAGCAGAGTCTTGTGGATCTGGGTAAGACAAGTGACGCGGTGATGATTCACCGTCGAAAGCCCCTACATCATCATCATACGCTCCGCCATGCATCCTACTCGGACTTTGATCACCGTCTTCTGTCATATTCTCGGTCAGCAAACGACAGTGTCCTTCCTCGATAGCTTGTCGATTGATGGAAATAGTCACTGGTTGTGGACCTAAAAGGTTCTATTAGTGATAAAAAAAAGAGGAACAACACAGTTGAACGGGAGTGTTCATAGATTAACATTAGAAACATAAAATACACATTACAACTGTGCTGTACTTACACTAGTGTTACTGTGGAAGCCTATGAACCACGAGGTCAAGGTGGGTTAAGTCTGGTTAAGGTCGCGTAGCCAAGCCTCAAGGTGATATCAATCACTTTGTGTTGGTCAGG
>JAKIJQ010000041.1:827500-830000 GCA_023373905.1 Rhizoglyphus robini | reverse complement strand
ACCTTGTCATAGCCACGGAACGGAATGAGCTGTTTATGAGGGAACCAACCGGTACGGTCAATCGGGCAAAAGTACTGCACTTGGTAAATGTCGAAATAACCGCCTGAATGTTTGTTTGAACAAAACAGAAATAACATTTGGAACAGAAGTGGTACTTGCTCATTCTCTTGTAATGGCGCAGCGCTCGGTTTGGGTCAGGTGACACCATCGCTGGCCAAAGACCTTGTCTGTGCCCAGACAAGGTCACCCACCCATGAATTTGCCACAGGTCACTTGAGTGTCTCTCACACGTAGGACTCTGTCCAGGGGATCGTCCTATGATGTATGTGACTCGTGAGACAATGTGTGAGATGCGTGTAGTCAGACGTCTGAGTCAATTGGCTTCGATTGAATAGGATGATTGTCACTAACGTGCAAACATACACACCAAAACATGTGTGTTTGAGTTTGGCGCAATCTCCCACAACTAACAAACAGAGAGGTGACCAACTTGAGTGAACACGAACACAATTCTGGAGTGTGTCAAGCACTTTATTGAGGTACAAATGATAAGTTATCGAATACAAGAATGTCTAATGATGTGATGTGTGTCTGATCAAGATATCATCATTAGAGTTTGATAGACAACATTGAAACGAACTACATGAGATCAATTGTAGAGTTTGAATGTGTGTTCGTAAGTTCGTATGCTTGTGTAAAAGAGTCTGATGAGTAAATAAAATCTGTGTGATAACATTTGTGTATGTCTCTCTCTCTCTCTCTCTCACTCACTCTCTCTCCCTCACTCTCTCTCTCTCCCCCCTCTCTCTCACTCTCTCACTCTCTCTCTCTCTCTCTCTCTCTCTCTCTCTCTCTCTCTCTCCCCTCACTCTCTCTCTCCCCCTCTCTCCTCACTCTCTCACTCTCTCTCTCTCTCTCTCTCTCTCTCTCTCTCTCTTTCTCTCTGTCTGAAATGTCAAAATTGGTACTCAATGGCATCCAGGAAAAGAAGCGAACCGGATGAGCCCGATGTGCTCAATCCCTTCTGGATGCCAATGAGGGTCATGGGTCCGCCGACTTTAGTGCATGGCCTGCTGTGCCCGATAGAGCAACAGCAATTCACGCAGTCGACGGAGCCTGGTAGCGACGCGCACCGGAATGGCAATGACTCGCCGATTCGGGTAGAGCGCGTGGTGAACATGACGGTACACCATCGGGTAGAGGTCATTGTTCGCTACCAGGGCCGGAAGGGTGATGTGAGTCCCGGCCCACTGGACAACAAACTCGATCGCTCCAGTGACACTACGGCAGGCGTTAAGGACGGCGAGCACATGCCAATCGTCGTCGTCGTCATCGTCTTCTTCTTCTTGGTCTTCTTCTGGATCGAAATCCATTCCACCATGAGGATGCTCGTCCAGAGCTGGAGCATCATCACGACCTGCCAAAGCCAAAGCTTCCTGCTCCAGCTGCTGGAGTTGACGGTCCAGCACTTGTCGCAGTATCTCTTCGCCCATGTCAATGTTGTCTTGTAACACTTGATGCTCGGGATGGGGTTGGTCTGGATGGTGACCCCGAAGGACGGCAAGATGGTGCACCAACTCAACAAGAAAGTGTTCAAACACTTCCAAGTTGTTCACAACCGTCAATGGCTCGAGAGTATTTGACCACATTATGGTGAAGGTGTCTGCGAAGAAGTCGATGTCGTGGATGGCGAGCACCTCGAAATTAGCGGGCAGATGACCGGCCTCCATTCTTTCCAATTGGCCACAGGCCTCCACCACCAAGACACACAAATTGTAGTTCACTTCACTTAGAGTTGGACTGTGTTGATGGATTCACTTGCTGGATAGAAAAGTGACTTTCTTGGTTGGTGACACTTAGTAGGTGGCTTGAGGATTAGTTGCTTAGAGAACAAGAGACGAGTTGGTCTTGGTCGGAAGACAATTCGGCAGATGCTTTTCTTGCAGGAAGAATCAGTTGAATTTCTTGTTGTGGTACTTAGTTGAACAGTCTTTTTCGGAAGACAATTTGGCAGTTGGTTTTCTTGGTTTTGTCGGTCAGAGACAGTGAGAGGTCTTAACCATAAGCAGACAAAACAACAAATGACAAAAAAAACGAAAAGAAATTAAATTGCGTTTTTCTTATCAGTTGAATGTTTTTGCTCATGCGCACTTTTGAATTTAAAAAAATATGTACCTTATCTGATTATCTATCACATTCGATGGTGATGAGCGATACTATCGATTCTACCCCTTCATACTTCAATACTGCATTATTCGATTATCGTTGTATGCTTCCACCTTACAAAATGCACTGTTGTCTTATCTGATCTAATACTGAGTTCGATGGTGATGAGCGATACTATCGATTCTACCCCTTCAACAAAATACTGCATTATTCGACTATCGTTGTATGCTTCCACCGGACAAAGTGCACTATTGCCTTATCGGATCTAATACTGAGTTCGATGATGATGTGCGATATTATCGATACTATCGATTCAACTAATACTGCATTATTC
>JAKIJQ010000041.1:787500-822500 GCA_023373905.1 Rhizoglyphus robini | reverse complement strand
ACTCTGTCTCGGTGTTGCATTTTGAGAACGAACAGACATATTTGCCGAGTTTGTGATCTCGCTGATGGTGCATTCTCAGAGCATTATGGTTAGGACATTTCTTGTCACATTTGTCGCATTGCCAATTGCCTTTTGAGTTACCGTGAGTCACCTTATTGTGGTGCCTTAGTTGATTACTAAAACAATGTTAGGGTTAGTTGCAGCAATAAATAAACAAACTTACTGATTGTCGAAAGATTGTCCACAGTCTTTGAACAAGCATCGATTGCGCTTAATTTGGTGTTCATCCAACATGTGAGCATCGAATTCGTTTTCGGTGAAAATTATCGCACAATTCGGACATATAAGTTGTTCAATGGTGTAAAATTTGTCCGGTGGCGGTTCTTCATCAATTGGATTTTGGATTGCAGGTTGCTGTTGCTGTCCACTGGTACCAGGCTGTTCAACAGTGCCATTGCGAGATGGTTTGACTTTCGTTTTCTTCACAGGTGGACTTGATGGTTCTTCTTCTTCATCATCAGCATCATCTTCTTCTTCGTTGTTGTCATTCGAAATGCACTTTGATGCCTTCTCAGAAATTCTTGTAGATCTGCGTCTTGGTTGTGCATCGCCTTTAGCTGGTGGGTCCGGGCAATTGACGATATTTGCTTCATTTCCAGAGGCAACAATCGACTCGGCAGGTCTGACCAAGTTAGACTGACTCTCCTGATCATTCGCAGCAGTAGGAGCAGCAGGACTATCACAAGCGAGAGAAGTTCCGCTTGGGTTGTCTTCGAGTAGATCACCACTTGGTTGATCATTAGACTGGTGACTAAACTGATCATCAAAAGTGGACAGTTGATCATTGGTCAGGGTGAGAGGACCAGAGCTGCGACCATCACGAATAATAAAGTAACGAAATATTCCCTCAAAGCTGCAATTGGTCAGCATTCCTGCAAACCCGCCACTGATACAACATATTTCGCTTCCATCCTTGTAGTGCTTGGTGACTGAACCACTAAAAAAGCCATCAAAGCTGCCATCATATACGGTGCCGTTGAATTCTAGTTTTCGATATCCACCTTCGGAATTGTTATGGCCAAAGTCGATTTCGGATTTAATTTCGAATTTGCAATTGTTTGTTTTGAGTTTCATTGCGTGTGTGACATCGTCCGTTGAACTGTCAAATTGATCAATCCACAGTCGACCAGATGCTGAAATGGAGACAGACGAATAGGCACTAATTGTGAGCGAAGGGTGCGGCAAAAGGTAAACCGTGGACGGTTGATGACAAGTCAAGAAATCAGAATTGCTGTTAATTGCTTTGTTCGATTCGTTATTGAGCTTGTTCACAAATGTGCCTCTAAGATACCCTGCGAACCAACCAGAGAGACAGAGCGTTTCGCCATCGTCAACTCGAACTTTGCCACTAAAGTGGCCTTCAAAGTATCCCTCATACACGGAACCGGAAAATCGTTTTCGAGAATACTCATTACCAGAATTTGTTCCAAACAATCCGTCCTCAAAACTACCATCGAAAGTGCAATGCAAAGCGCAAGTCAGCTTACAGAAGTAACCATTTGAAAAGCGATGATTGGGAATGTTCACTTTTCTCGCTTTTCCAAACAGCAGACCATCCACTTGCCCTCTTATAGATGAATACTCAATAATATCATGAAAAGGTGATGCTGGTTGCAATGCGTTGGGGCTATTAGTTCGATTGGGCGATGGATAGTAAGGTATCGGCATGCTCGAACCAGGTTGATTCATTGGAGGTGGATACATTTGGCGAGAAGAGATGTCTCGCTGACTATCCTGCTCATCTTCAGGCTCAGGCTGATACTCGTGATCATCAGAGGAGACTGACTCATTTGCAGACACTTGCGGATCAGTGCAAAACAGCTGACTCGGTGAGCCTTCATCGTAATATGCATCGTCATGCATCGGACTCGGACTTTGATTGTCGTTCTGTTCTATGTTTCTCGATCGATAAACGATATGAGCCTACCTCGGCAGCTTGTTGATTGGCGCAAACAGTCACTTGTACTCGGTCTACAATTAGCTAAAGGTGATGAGAAGTGGCAGGACACAGTGTTGTACTGACACTGTTATTAGATTAGAACATTAGAACATTACAATACATACTACAACTGTGTTGTACTTACACTAGCGTTACTGTGGAAGCTTATGAACCTCGAGGTCAAGGTGGGTTAAGTCTGGTTAGGGGTGTAGAGCCAAGCCTCAAGATGATACCAACCCCTTTGTGTCGGTCATGCGGCAGCAGCAGCAGCAGAAGCACACAACTGAAACGATATACAATGTAAACCTACAACAAAAAGTGGGCAAACTTACCTTGCCGACTCTAGTACAGCAAGAAGATGTCGTCAAACACAAAATTTCGTGAATAGACAAGTTGCAGATAAGGAGCGAAGGGGAGCGGACTCTCGATCGAGACTCAACTCAAGTCGATCCTTTGTGTGTGTGCGAGTGAGTTCGTGTGTTTACACAAACGTTCGAGCGAGCGCACATCAACAGCAACAACACTCCGTGTGACGTCACGCGACGTAACGTCATCTGTGGACGGACGCGTCCTCTCTGGGAATAAAATTATCCTTATTATTCTGGAACTCGGACTGTTGTCCTTATCAGTTCTTCATCTTCGTATGTCGTTAATCGTCTGTACAATGAGTGACACATCATTATTATCTCGATAAATGAATAAATAACTCAAATTATTAATATATTAATATTTTAATATTTATTTTTATTATTAATTATTGTTATTAAATTTAATATTACATAATTAAATAATGTGTAAATGTGTATATATAATAGTCCCATTGTATATATGTCCATATGAATGTAGATAACTAATTGTAAATGACGATGTTGAACGACTTTGACGACGTTTAAGGTCAGTAGATCATCACGGGTCTCCTTGTCCATCTTCATCTTTTTTATCCTGGCACAGGCTTAGTTCCAGCTGTCTACCTGGTACTTAGAACTTGAACTCTGCAACATGTTTGACTCTAATTTCAATTTCAATGTTCTTAAAGTACATCTTCCTCTGTATCACAGGAATACTCTGTTTTTTGGGCAATTAGTTTCCGTACACACTCCTTTGGGTGATGAAGGCGGTTTGATTCCTTCGACCATCCTGGTGTTCATTGTTAAAATTCTCCAATCACAATGGATACAAGTTAGATACAAAATGGGAAGGCTAGTGCTTTGGCCGCTACTTTGACCCTTGGTCAGTGTCACTTTCACTCAACCAGACACACTAACTTGCGGTTGTTGGGGCCGCGCCAAGTTAGATACAAAATGGGAAGGCTAGTGCTTTGGCCGCTACTTTGACCCTTGGTCAGTGTCACTTTCACTCAACCAGACACACTAACTTGCGGTTGTTGGGGCCGCGCCAAGTTAGATCAGACAATTGGGGCAACACTGGCACAATTACCAAGACATTCATCCCATTATGTTCTGGTTGGAACAAAATCATCAACAATTTTGGGGGCAACCCTAGGCAAAAGTCCTGTTGAAATTAGCACAATTTAGGACTAAGGAAACACGAACCTTCGCAGCAATGAAACAAAATCATCAATGATTTGGGAGGGGCAACCCTGGCACAACTACCAAGACATAATGGGACATACATCCCATTATGTACTGGTTGGCATATAATCATCAATGATTAAGGCTAACCCTGGGCAAAGGTTCGATTGAAATTATCGCGATTAACGACTAAAGAGTAACGAACCGTTCCAGCCAAGGCATAAAATCATCATTGGAGGCATCCCTGTTTGATCGGTGCAGTTCGGTGTGTTGCGTTATTGCGAAAAGACCTTCGGTATAACTTGAAAGTTCTTCGCTTGTCGTGTACCACTCACCACTCACCACTTTAGTCTTCGTGTGTTCCTCTGGCATAGACGGGAACTCCTCTTCTGGGTGAGTGGTGAGAAGACTTGTAAGCAGGATTTTATAGCGTGTGATGAGCACACAAGAGCTAGAATAATAGAAATAAAGATATATATTCAAAATAAAGTAAACAAATAAAACGACAAGTCAAAGTATGAAACATAAGACTATACAACTAACAGTAAAAGAGTATATAATTACAGATCAACATCTAATGTGAGAGATTAAAAAATGACGGTGATTGTATGGGTTTGAAGAGGTAGACAGGTCACACAAGTGAATTGAGTAATGATGAGAGGTTGAGAGAAAGAGAGAGAGAGAGAGAGAGAGAGAGAGAGAGAGAGAGAGAGAGAGAGAGAGAGAGAGAGAGAGAGAGAGAGAGAGAGAGAGAGAGAGAGAGAGGGAGAGAGAGGGAGAGAGAGAGAGAGAGAGGATAGAGGGAGAGAGGATAGAGGGAGAGGGTAAGAGAGGGAGAGGGAGAGGAGAGAGAGAGAGAGGACAGAGAGAGGGGGAGAGAGATAGAGGGAAGGGAGAGAGAGGGGGGAGAGAGAGGGGAGAGAGAGAGAAAGAGAGAGAGAGAGAGAGAGAGAGAGAGAGGGGGGAGAGAGAGAGGGAGAGAGAGAGAGAGGGAGAGAGAGGAGAGGAGGAGAGAGAGGGGAGAGATAGAGAGAGAGAGAACGAGGGAGAGAGAGAGAGAGAAAGAGGGAGGGAGAGGGAGAGAGGATAGAGGGAGAGGAGTAAGAGAGAGGGAGAGGAGTAAGAGAGAGGGAGAGAGATAGAGAGGAGAGAAAGAGAAGGGAGAGAGAAGGGGGCAGAGAGAGAGGGGACAGAGAGAAAGAAAGAGAGAGAGAGAGAGAGAGAGAGAGAGAGAGGAGAGAGAGAAAGAGAGAGGGGAGAGGGAGAGAGAGAAGGGAGAGAGGGAGAGAGAGGGGGGAGGGAGAGAGAGAGAAAGAGAGAGAGAGAGAGAGAGAGGGGGAGAGAGAGAGAGAGAGAGAGAGAGAGAGAGAGAGAGAGAGAGAGAGAGAGAGGGAGAGAGAGGAGAGAGGGAGAGAGAGGGAGAGAGAGAGAGAGAAAGAGAACCAGAAGAATAGCATGATCGCAACATGACACGAGAGTATCTTGGATAAGAATGGGGAAGTTCGACCAGCATGGCCATTCACTCATCAGCGTGTACTATCACTATCACTATCACTGATCACTCAAGCAATCAATCGGATAATGTCTAATATAATATCTAGAATCAAATAAAACTTAGCACTTACCATCGTGTTCTTGGTGTGATGTGGTGCCTGGCCACTGGTTGTGCTCGCTTGTGTTGTTGGTTCATGGTTGATGTTGCTGGATTAGTTGCTTAGAGAACAAGAGACGAGTTGGTCTTGGTCGGAAGACAATTCGGCTGATGCTTGTTGGGAGAGTCAATTGAATTTCTTTCTTGTGGCACTTGGCAGTTGGACAGTTGCTTTAAGTTGGTCTTTTTCTTTGAATAAAATCGGCAGAAGGTTTCTTTGGTTTTGTCGTTGAGAGACAGGAGAGGTCTTTACAGTTCGAGAGACAAACAATAAATGACAAAAAACGAAAAAAAATTAACTTGTGTTTTTCTTATCAGTTCAATGTTTTCGCTCATGCGCACTTTTGCATTTAAAAAAATATATACCTTATCTGATTATCTATTACATTCGATGGTGATGAGCGATACTATCGATTCAACCCCTTCATACTTCAATACTGCATTATTCGACTATCGTTGTATGCTTCCACCTTACAAAATACACTGTTGTCTTATCTGATCTAATACTGAGTTCGATGGTGGTGTGCGAGACTATCGATACTATCAATTCACCAAATACTGCATTATTCGACTATCGTTGTATGGTTTCACCGGACAAAGTGCACTGTTACCTTATCTGATCTAGTGCTGAGTTCGATGGTGGTGTGCGAGACTATCGATACTACCCCTTCAACCAAATACTGCATTATTCGACTATCGTTGCATGCTTCCACCGGACAAAGTGCACTGTTACCTTATCTGATCTAATACTGAGTTCGATGGTGATGTACGATACTATCGATTCTACCCATTCTACCAAATACTGCATTATTCGACTATCGTCGTGTGACTATTGCTTGTTGTGACCACTGTCACACCGGTTCAGGTGTGATCGATTGTGTGCAATGGCTGCCAATAACTTTCAGTTGCCACTGATGCCGTGACCAGTGGAATGGTTGTGTCTTGCTTGGCGTGACCACTTTCACCTTGACCAGTTGGAGTGGATTGAGTGGATGGAATGTGACTGACTTGAGGTTGCCTATGGTGCTACGACCTGTGGCTGTGACATGGTGGAATGGTTGAGTCTTGCCTTGCATGACCACTGTGTACGTGTGTGTGTTCTGTCTGCCTATGTTGCATTTCTGTGTTTGGTCTGATTGTTCTATCAATACACTCTTCATGAGTCCCCACACCTTGTATTGTTGTGTCTCTGAGATTGCTGCACAAGACCAGGCCAGTAGCTACCAAACACACAATCGGACGCTGCTTGCTTTGTGGTATGTTTGCGTGTTGCAGTGGCCAACTCTAGTTGTGAGCCACTTCTCGGTCATCTGTGGTGTTGTGTTAAGCTGGAGTCGATTTTGGCCCAATGTTTGTCATTAACTTGCAGTGGCCGCGAGCAGTGGATAAGACATGGTAGAATGGTTGTGCCTTGCTAGCTGTATGGTAAGGTGAACTGAGCTGCCGCACTAGCAAACAGGCGAATCTGAATCATATTCAAACTGTGCATCTCCCAGTTCATTGCATTTGTGTTGCTGTGTTTGAAGAATGACACCAAATGTATGTTTGCCTTTGGCTGTGTGTTTGTCAGTCTGACTCAATTTGTTCCTCCTGTACCTTTGTGTTGGTCAATGTCCACCAACGGCCCTGGCCATCATCAATCTTCATTTGTATATGAACTCTGAGCCTAACACTGACCGATCCTCAGTCTTGAGCAAACCATTCTATTCGGCGCTCAGTGGAGACGGATAATGTGTGTTGCAGCGAGTGCACGGCCATTTGACAGCAAACAACCAACAATCAGTAATGTTAAATATTTGAGTGAACACAAACACAAATTTGAAGTGCAAATTATACTTTATTGAGATACAATTGATAATAAGTTATATCGAATAAAAAAATGTCTAGTTGTGATGTGTGTCTGATCAATAATGAATATCACATATAGAGTTGCATAGACAACATTGAAACGAACTACAGATGAGATCAGCAGTAAAGTATGTGTGTTCGTATGTTTGTGCAAATAAAATCTGTGCTATCTGTGTAATTACAATTGTGTTTGTGTTTGTGTGTGTGTCCTAATACAAATGGTTAATATAATATAAGGAAAGTAATGTTCGAGCACTGATTGAACACAAGATGGCTTCTGATCCTTCTGTTGTCTTCTGTTCAGTTGTCCTCAGTTTCGTCGTACTGGGTCAGTCGCTCAATCGCAGAAGTATGCTTTTGCTTTTGTGCAGCCTTGAGTTGAGTGACATAGCGCTGCTCAATGTTCTGGTAGCTAGATACATGACCATTCGAGATTTGAGCCTCTTCCTCTTGATCATAATCATATTGCACACCTTGGCCATACTCAAGTAGCACATCTTGAAAAACCATCTCCACCGGCTCGTCATCATGGATGTATTCGTCCGTTAGCGCCTCCTTTCGCTCCTCAATGTTCATCTCGAGTGCCACCTCAGCCTCGGCAATTGCCCTGGTCCATTGGTCCAATAGCTCACGGCTCACAACGAACTTGGTGTCCAGCAGTGTCCTCAGCTTGTTTCGAGCTCTGAGGCCAAGTTTCAGTCGGCGAATTTGACCTTTCACCTTTTCATAGCCGAGGAACGGTATCAGCCGTTCCTGAAGGCACCAGCCTTTGTGCTCACGCGGACCAATGTACTGCACATGGTAAAAGTCATCATAGCCGTTTAGCTGTTTGTCTGAATTGAAAAAACATTTAGAATACAATACTTGCAATACAATGATGGACTTGCTCATTCTCTTGTCATGATGACGTGCCCGGTCACGCTCAGATGACACAATCGCAGGCCAAAAGGGGCTATCTTTGAAATGAGCCCACACAAGGTCACCCACCACCAACTTGGCTTCGGTCACTTGAGTATCTCTCACACGGTACACTTTGTCTACGGGATCGTCCTTGAGTTCTGATGTCTGATGGCGAGTGAGCTGCACTGGGCCAGCTGGCCGAACGTAACGACTGAGGGCGATCTTCAGTTTGCGTCTCTTACCACCAAATTTGGATGAGGATGAGGAAGAAGGAGCCATGGTACGTTCGAGGTTCGAGGTACTATGCAGAGATAAGTTCCAAAGTCGAAGAAATTGTGTGAAATCTTGAGTTGTGAAGGAGAGCGGTACAAGAAGAGGGTGGGAGGCACGTCTGGTCAGGGTGGCGAACAGAACAAAAAAGAAAGTGAAGCCAGTCTGATCGTTCACCCTCTCCCCTTCTGTTACTCATTATGTGCAAGTTCATGGTTTAGTGTGTTGCTGCTGTGCGCACTATCTCAAGTGATGACCAAAAGGTAAATCGAAACTTAGTCTTTAATCTATTACTGCTGCTATTAACTAAACAGTACTGAGCGACACTATCGATGCTCGAAATGCAGCCAAATACACAATACAAAGTAGTCATCACGACACGAACTGAGTTGATCGACTATTAACCGTTATTACGCCGAGCTGATAACGTTATCAACAAAACCTCTACTTCCATACGTGCTTTTTATTGATAAGCCGTGGTGCACCGAAGAGCACCATCGGCGTAAAAAACGGTTAAACAGTCCAGTGAGGTTCACATTGTTCTGATTAACGATCAATTCGATGGCAAACAAAGTGACCTTTAACAACAACAACATGTCGAGTTGTTCAGTGCACTGACATTCTGCACGGTCTTTAGGTGACACTCATGTGAATTTGAAATTTGACCATATTCTCAAACTCAATTGAATCAATTTGAACTCTCTCTCTCTCTCTGCCCTCTCTCTCTCTCTCTCTCTCTCTCTCTCTATCTTGCTCTCTCTCTCTCTCTCTCTCTCTTGCTCTCTCTCTCTATCTTGCTCTCTCTCTATCTTTCTCTCTCTCTGCCCTCTCTCTCTCTCTCTCTCTCTCTCTCTCTCTCTCTCTCTCTCTCTCTCTCTCTCTTGATTGGGATTTTACGGTATGTCATTTCAAAGTGTAGAACTATTCAATTTAGCAATGTGGCGACTGAGGCGATTACGGCACACTTCATTACGTTGCCTTAATTTGATCTGTTGAAGTTACCAATACAAATGTGCAACAGAAAGTACAAGAGACAAGAGTACAAATGCCACACTCATCATAGTTGGTTGCAACGTTCACTTTATTGGACAATACTTGGACAAGTGTGGACTTGGACTTGGAGTGAGTGTGTGCTTGTGTGTACGTTACTGTCTGTCTCAATTGCATATGTTTGTTTGGTCTGTTTGCTGGAACAGTTCACTCTTCATGTATCCTTGACACTTGAACTGAGTCAATTGTGTTCGGTTCAGCGGATCACTGGACAACTGATTGTCACTAACTGGCAGTTGCCACTGGTGATGTGACTACTGGAAGTGACATGGTGGAATGGTTGTGGCTTGTCTGGCATGACCACTGTCACAATGAGCCAGTTGATGCCGAAGAAGTGCAATGGCACTAACTGGCACTGGTGCCGTGGCTAGTAGAAGTGACATGGCGGAGTGGTTGTGCCTTGTTTGTTGTATGTTCAAGATGGAATTGGCTATCGCTGTAGCAAACAGGCGAATCTGAATCATATTCAAACTGTGCATCGCCCAGTTCATTGCATTTGTGATGCTATGTTTGAAGAATGACACCAAATGTATGTTCGCCTTTGGCAGTGTATGTCAGTCCAACTCTATTTGCTCCTCCTGTACATTTGTGTTGGCCAATGCCTACCAACGGCCCTGGCCATCATCAATCTTCATTTGTATATGAATTAAGAGTCGAGCAGGACCAATCCTCTGTCTTGAGCAAACTATTCTATTCTTCGCTCAGTGGAAACGGACAATGTGTGTGCTGCGAGTGCGTGGCCATTTGACAATTAGTGCAATGCCGAGCACGGACAAAAGCGAGTCTTCTGATCAACCTCGAGCCGGCAATCAACGAGAGTACTTGACAATGGACGGTCTGTGTTAGACTCGATTAGTGTGACTTGAATGGGTGAACAGGAATGGGTGTGAGAGCAAGCACACAAGTGGAGATAACGGTGATGATGCGTTCAGCGGCCCAGCGTTGGAGGTGTCTTTCGGGTAAAACTCCATTTGACCCAAGTTTACTCAGTGGCGCTGAACTGCCGAGGCTAAAAGTGGCAGTGAATACTTAAATGTGACCAAATGTCCCACTAAAGTGCGATAGCCCTGGTGTCAATCAAATGCCATTCGAAACTATAGTTGCATATAAACAGGAAAGGAATGATTGTCGATTCCACAGACGATTAGCGATGCGTTATTCATTGCAGTTCGACCCGGACGATTTCATCTTGACTCATTTTTAATGGCGCACACCACCATCATCATCACGATGTTCTCCCCTGTCCATCACAATCGCCGATTTCACATCCAGTCGGTTGTGTTTACCTGCAATCACATCATTAGTATGCATTCATTAGTTAGTATGATCAATTCATTTCAGTTACTGAGTGAGTGATAATTAGCCAAAAAGAACACATCAGAGAGAGAGAGAGAGAGAGAGAGAGAGAGAGAGAGAGAGAGAGAGAGAGAGAGAGTTGATAAGTTTTGCATGCAATCGGCGTAATGGTCTTGTTGATCGATCACAAACCGAAGCCAAACATCGAATTCATTCGAATTGTGCCAACATTACTCTCAAATCAAACACCAAAGTTAGTCATATGCCAATGCTAATTAAACTGCAAACAACGAATTGATAGACAGTGATGTATTCGCCAGTCAGCATTCGCCGAATTCAACTTTTGTTGACACATCAAATCGCTACGATGACTTGCCTCATTAATCGACTATCCCATCCTCGACAGTAATGCACAGTCATTTGTCCATTTGCACAGAACCATACCCATTGTATGTATTGTGTGTGTGTGTGTGTGTGTGTGTGTGTATGTGTGTGTGTGTGTGTGTGTGTGTGTGTGTGTGTGTGTGTGTGTGTGTGTGTGTGTGTGTGTGTGTGTGTGTGTGTGTGTGTGTGTGTGTGTGTGTGTGTGTGTGTGTGTGTGTGTGTGTGTGTGTGTGTGTGTGTGTGTGTGTGTGTGTGTGTGTGTGTGTGTGTGTGTGTGTGTGTGTGTGTGTGTGTGTGTGTGTGTGTGTGTGTGTGTGTGTGTGTGTGTGTGTGTGTGTGTGTGTGTGTGTGTGTGTGTGTGTGTGTGTGTGTGTGTGTGTGTGTGTGTGTGTGTGTGTGTGTGTGTGTGTGTGTGTGTGTGTGTGTGTGTGTGTGTGTGTGTGTGTGTGTGTGTGTGTGTGTGTGTGTGTGTGTGTGTGTGTGTGTGTGTGTGTGTGTGTGTGTGTGTGTGTGTGTGTGTGTGTGTGTGTGTGTGTGTGTGTGTGTGTGTGTGTGTGTGTGTGTGTGTGTGTGTGTGTGTGTGTGTGTGTGTGTGTGTGTGTGTGTGTGTGTGTGTGTGTGTGTGTGTGTGTGTGTGTGTGTGTGTGTGTGTGTGTTTGCACACATTACCATTGCCATCTACGTGCGAGTGTCTCTCTCTCTCTCTCTCTCTCTCTCTCTCTTTTCTCTCTTTCTCGGTTGCTTCACTGCACTGATCTTGCATTGCAGCGAAGCTCGTATCAATAATCGTGATCTGTTTTTTGGCCTTTAGATTAAAGAATTACACTAAATAATACAAACCAATTAGACGTAATTCTTATTAATCGCAACACACTGCTCCGATGGACGACTCGCATGTACCGAAATGAGACTGATCGGGCAAATGGTGATCAAATTGGTCACCTCACTCTGCACAATTCGAGAGTTCTCCGTACTGGTCATCGAGCTTGTGACACTTGAACACTATCAAAAATGTTTGCGCTGAACTACAAATGAAATAGGTACGAGACATAAGACTCGATCCATCATTGAACATTTTCCTTTATGTTGCGCACTCCTTCGAAGTGTCGATTATGTCGAGTCCGAAATCATAGTTCCCAAACAGTGCAACACCATCTTACCATGACCATGATGAGGATAGATTTGTGCCACAAACAAATTGTACTTGGTCATGAGCAGTTGCTTGCGTTGGTCAAACAGTTGCTCATAAGTTAGATCAAACTGCACTTGATTCGTGTCCCATACAGGCATTGGTGGGGGCTTGTCCACGCGACCATTCTGTCGGTGTTGCGCCAGTTGATGGTTCCACACTAACAAGAATCGCTGTTGACTTATCGAACTTTGCGAAAATGAATAAAGTAATATAGATTTTATTCAATAATAAGCTACGATTAAGATTGAAGAGAAATGGCAAAGAGTTTCGGGTAAAGAATTAATCATGATAAGTGATAGTGAGTGTGATGTGTGTGATTGAATGTCTGAAGGATAGTAAAGTGTAATGTCGTGCTATTGTTGTGTTTGGTTTGATTTGTGAGTACAGTTTGGCTTAGTTTTTATGTGTCTTGTTGAATAGAAAGATATAATGAAGAGAATTAGTCTGTTGACTACGATGTGAATAGACCAACTGACCTGCAAGAAGAGTCTCTTTACAAATGTATTGATAGAAAGCCATTTAGTGATAAGCAATTATGAGATTGTTTAACCCAAATGAGAACTGTTCCATAAAAAAGAGTTAATCAACAAGATGCACGAATGAATGAAACGTTCTCATGTGTTCAACTGTTCATTCACAGCAACTTTTTCACTATTTTGATATAGTATTGGGGAATACGTTCAACTCCATTCTCCACTACTGTTTCCCTTCCTTCAAAATGATTGCTTCTAATGTGCTTCAATGTGGTACATCGAGATGAACCAGTAAATGGACATCGGGGCCAATTGCATAGATAGGGCTTGATGCCAGTGTGTTTGCGTTGGTGTTTCTTGAAATCAGCTAAATTAGGCGTCATATAGACACAATCAGCTTGTTGACATACAAGTCGTTCCATGTGAGATCTTTTGTAGTGGTTGATCATATCCTTGAAGAACTCTGTCTCGGTGTTGCATTTTGAGAACGAACAGACATATTTGCCGAGTTTGTGATCTCGCTGATGGTGCATTCTCAGAGCATTATGGTTAGGACATTTCTTGTCACATTTGTCGCATTGCCAATTGCCTTTTGAGTTACCGTGAGTCACCTTATTGTGGTGCCTTAGTTGATTACTAAAACAATGTTAGGGTTAGTTGCAGCAATAAATAAACAAACTTACTGATTGTCGAAAGATTGTCCACAGTCTTTGAACAAGCATCGATTGCGCTTAATTTGGTGTTCATCCAACATGTGAGCATCGAATTCGTTTTCGGTGAAAATTATCGCACAATTCGGACATATAAGTTGTTCAATAGTGTAAAAATTTGTCCGGTGGCGGTTCTTCATCAATTGGAACTTGGATTGCAGGTTGCTGTTGCTGTCCACTGGTTCCAGGCTGTTCAACAGTGCCATTGCGAGATGGTTTGACTTTCGTTTTCTTCACAGGTGGACTTGATGGTTCTTCTTCTTCATCATCAGCATCATCATCTTCTTCGTTGTTGTCATTCGAAATGCACTTTGATGCCTTCTCAGAAATTCTTGTAGATCTGCGTCTTGGTTGTGCATCGCCTTTAGCTGGTGGGTCCGGGCAATTGACGATATTTGCTTCATTTCCAGAGGCAACAATCGACTCGGCAAGTCTGACCAAGTTAGACTGACTCTCCTGATCATTCGCAGCAGTAGGAGCAGCAGGACTATCACAAGCGAGAGAAGTTCCGCTTGGGTTGTCTTCGAGTAGATCACCACTTGGTTGATCATTAGACTGGTGACTAAACTGATCATCAAAAGTGGACAGTTGATCATTGGTCAGGGTGAGAGGACCAGAGCTGCGACCATCACGAATAATAAAGTAACGAAATATTCCCTCAAAGCGGCCAGTGGTCGTTCCTTCAAAAATGCCACTGAGACAGTATATGTCGCGTCCATTTTTGTTGTGCTTGTTGGCTGAACCACCAAAAAAGCCATCAAAGCTGCCATCATATACGGTGCCGTTGAATTCTAGTTTTCGAAGACCACCTTCGGAATTGTTATGGCCAAAGTCGATTTCGGATTTAATTTCGAATTTGCAATTGTTTGTTTTGAGTTTCATTGCGTGTGTGCCATCGTCCGTTGAACTGTCAAATTGATCAATCCACAGTCGGCCACATGCTGACATATCGACAGATGAAAAGTGACGAATGGTGAGTGAAGGGTGCGGCAAGAGGCAAACAGTGGACGGTTCATGAGTAGTCACGTAATGAGAATTGCTGTTAATTGCATTGTTCCATTCGTTATTGGGCTTGTCCACAAATTTGCCATCAAGATACCCTGCGAACCAACCAGTGAGACAGAGCGTATCGTCATCGTCATATCGGACTTCGCCACTAAAGTGGCCTTCAAAGTATCCCTCATACACGGAACCGGAAAATCGTTTTCGAGAATACTCGCAAAAAAACTCATTATCAGAATCTGTTCCAAACAACCCGTCCTCAAAACTACCATCGAAAGTGCAATACAAAGTACAAGTCAGCTGACAGAAGTGACCATTTGAAAAGCGATGATTGGGAATGTTTACTTTTCTCGCTTTTTCCAAACAGCAGACCATCCACTTGCCCTCTTAGAGATGAATAATACTCAATAATATCGTGAAACGGTGATGCTGGTTGCAATGCGTTGGGGCTATTAGTACGATTGGGCGATGGATAGTAAGGTATAGGCACGCTCGAACCAGGTTGATTCATTGGAGGTGGATACATTTGGCGAGAAGAGATGTCTCGCTGACTATCCTGCTCATCTTCAGGCTCAGGCTGATACTTGTGATCACCAGGGGATACTGACTCATTAGCAGACACTTGCGGATCAGTGCAAAACAGCTGACTCGGTGAGCCTTCATCAACATTTGTTTCGTCATGCATCGGACTCGGACTTTGATTGTCGTTCTGTTCCATGTTTCTCGGTCAATAAACGATAGTCGCCTACCTCGGCAGCTTGGTGATTGATGCAAACAGTCACTTGTACTCGGTCTACTAAAAGCCGGTATACCCGGTATTAGCTAAAAGCGATGAGAAGTGGAAGGACACAGTGTTGTACTGACACTGTTATTAGATTAGAACATTAGAACATTACAATACATACTACAACTGTGTTGTACTTACACTAGCGTTACTGTGGAAGCTTATGAACCTCGAGGTCAAGGTGGGTTAAGTCTGGTTAGGGGTGTAGAGCCAAGCCTCAAGGAGATATCAATCCCTTTGTGTCTTTTAGGCGGCAGCAGCAGCAGCAACAGCAGAAGCACACAACTGAAACGATATACAATGTAAACCTATCACAAAAAGTGGGCAAACTTACCTTGCCGACTCTAGTACAGCAAGAAGATGTCGTCAAACACAAAATTTCATCAAGAGACAAGTCGTAGATAAGGAGCGAAGCGGAGGGACACTCGATCGAGAGTCAACCGAACTCGATCCGTTGTGTGTGTGTGTGTGTGTGTGCGAGTGAGTTCGAGCTTGTAAACAAACGTTCGAGCGAGCGAACAGCAACAGCAACAACACTCGGCGTGTGACGTCACGCGTCCGTCCACAGATGACGTTACGTCGTGTGACGTCACACGCCGAGTGTTGTTGCTGTTGCTGTCCTCTCTGGGAATCAAATGATCCTAATTATTCAGGAACTCGCACAGTTATCCCTATCAGTAGTACTTCATCTTTGTATGTCTTTAATCGTCTGTTCAATGAGTGACCCATCCTTAATATCTCGAAAAATGAATAAATAACACAAATTATAAATATATTAATATTTATTTTTATTAATTATTGTTATTACATTTAATATTACATAATTAAATAATATGTAAATATGTATATATAATAGTCCCGGTGTATAAGTCCATATGAATGTAAATAACTAAATGTAAATGACGATGTTGACCGACTGTGACGTAGTTGAAACTTTGCAAGGGCCTCCTTGTCCATCTTCATCTTTTTGATCCTTGGCAAAGGCTTAGTTCCAGTTCTCCATTTGGTAATTGGAACTTGAACTCTGCAACATGTTCGGTCCCAATTCCAATTTCCATGTTCTTGAAGTACATCTTCCTCTGTATCACAGGAACACTCTGTTTTTTGGGCAAAGAGTTTCCGTACACACTTCTTTGGGTGATGAAGGCAGTTTGATTCCTTCGACCATCCTGGTGTTCATTGTTAAAATTCTCAATCCACAATGGACTTGGGTACCACTTGAAAGATTTTCCTTTTGTTGAAAATATCCAATTCCAAAGAGCTTCCCCCGAAAGTTTGCCATTTCGTATGATGTAACACAAAATGGTGATGAGTATTAAGGCAGTAGAAATAAAACCATCAATTAGCTGGCACAACTACCAAGGCATACTGGGAAGAATCCCACTATACCTTGGTAGGCATATTATCGATCAAAATTGGGGGCAACACTGGCACAACTACCAAGGCATACTGGGAAGAATCCCACTATACCTTGGTAGGCATATTATCGATCAAAATTGGGGGCAACACTGGCACAACTACCAAGGCATACTGGGAAGAATCCCACTATACCTTGGTAGGCATATTATCGATCAAAATTGGGGGCAACACTGGCACAACTACCAAGGCATACTGGGAAGAATCCCACTATACCTTGGTAGGCATATTATCGATCAAAATTGGGGGGCAACCCTGACACAACATTGGCATAAAATCGTCAATGCAAAATCGGAAGGCTTGCGCTTCTGCCGCTAATTTGACCCTTGGTCAGTGTCACATTCACTCAACCAGACACACTAACTTGCGGTTGTTGGGGCCGCGCCAAGTTAGATCAGACAATTGGGGGCAACACTGGCACAATTACCAAGACATTCATCCCATTATGTTCTGGTTGGAACATAATCATCAACAATTTTGGGGGCAACCCTAGGCAAAAGTCCTGTTGAAATTAACACAATTTAGGACCAAGGAAACACGAACCTTCGCAGCAATGAAACAAAATCATCAATGATTTGGGAGGGGCAACCCTGGCACAACTACCAAGACATAATGTGACATACATCCCATTATGTACTGGTTGGAATATAATCATCAATGATTAGGGCTAACCCTGGGCAAATGTTCGATTGAAATTATCGCGATTAACGACTAAAGAGTAACGAACCGTTCCAGCCAAGGCATAAAATCATCATTGGAGGCATCTCTGTTTGATCGGTGCAGTTCGGTGCGTTGCGTTATTGCGAAAAGACCTTCGGTATAACTTAAAAGTTCTTCGCTTGTCTTGTCCCACCACTCACCACTTTAGTCTTCGTGTGTTCCTCTGGCATAGACGGGAACTCCTCTTCTGGGTGAGTGGTGAGAAGACTTGTAAGCAGGATTTTATAGCGTGTGATGAGCACACAAGAGCTAGAATAATAGAAATAAAGATATATATTCAAAATAAAGTAAACAAATAAAACGACAAGTCAAAGTATGAAACATAAGACTATACAACTAACAGTAAAAGAGTATATAATTACAGATCAACATCTAATGTGAGAGATTAAAAAATGACGGTGATTGTATGGGTTTGAAGAGGTAGACAGGTCACACAAGTGAATTGAGTAATGATGAGAGGTTGAGAGAAAGAGAGAGAGAGAGAGAGAGAGAGAGAGAGAGAGAGAGAGAGAGAGAGAGAGATGGAGAGAGAGGGAGAGAGAGAGAGAGAGAGAGAGAGAGAGGATAGAGGGAGAGAGGATAGAGGGAGAGGGGTAAGAGAGGGAGAGGGAGAGGGAGAGAGAGAGAGGAGAGAGAGAGGGGGAGAGAGATAGAGAGAAGGGAGAGAGAAGGGGGCAGAGAGAGAGGGGACAGAGAGAAAGAGAGAGAGAGAGAGAGAGAGAGAGAGAGAGAGAGAGAGAGAGAGAGAGAGAGAGAGAGAGAGGGAGAGAGAGAGAGGGGGAGAGAGAGGAAGAGAGAGGGGGGAGGGAGAGAGTGAGAAAGAGAGAGAGAGAGAGAGAGAGCCAGAAGAATGGCATGATCGCAACATGACACGAGAGTATCTTGGATAAGAATGGGGGAGTTCGACCAGCATGGCCATTCACTCATCAGCGTCTACTATCGCTGATCACTATCACTGATCACTCAAGCAATCAGTCGGATAATGTCTAATATAATATCTAGAATCAAATAAAACTTAGCACTTACCATCGTGTTCTTGGTGTGATGTGGTGCCTGGCCACTGGTTGTGCTCGCTTGGGTTGTTGGTTCATGGTTGATGTTGCTGGATTAGTTGCTTAGAGAACAAGAGACGAGTTGGTCTAGGTCGGAAGACAATTCGGCTGATGCTTGTTGGAAGAGTCAATTGAATTTCTTTCTTGTGGCACTTGGCAGTTGGACAGTTGCTTTAAGTTGGTCTTTTTCTTTGAATAAAATTGGCAGAAGGTTTCTTTGGTTTTGTCGTTGAGAGACAGATAGGTCTTTACAGTTCGAGAGACAAACCATAAATGACAAAAAACGAAAAAAATTAACTTGTGTTTTTCTTATCAGTTGAATGTCTTTGCTCATGCGCACTTTCGAATTTGAAAAAATATATACTTTATCTGATTATCTATCACATTCGATGGTGATGAGTGATATTATCGATACTATCGATTCAACCAAATATTGCATTATTCGACTATTGTTGTATGCTTCCATCGGACAAAGTGCACTGTAGTCTTATCGGATCTAATACTGAGTTCGATGGTGATGTGCGATACTATCGATTCAACCCATTCAACCAAATATACTGCATTATTCGACTATTGTTGTATGCTTCCATCGGACAAAGTGCACTGTAGTCTTATCTGATCTAATACTGAGTTCGATGGTGATGTGCGATGCTATCGATTCTCAAAGGTGGATCGGTCGATGTTTCTTATCAACTTACAGTAACTTCTAATCCATCAGTATCGAGCAACACTATCGAACTGTTTAAAATGCAAAGCCAAATACATCTCTGACACAAATTGTAAAAGTTCGAGTACAGTAGTAAACATTGTTGGTATGTTTGTATTCAATGCCATATATCGCCATATTCAAATGTCCACAAACTAACATTTTTCGAGTTACTCGATACCGAGCAGTGGCAAATACGAATAGACAACTACTTTACCTCACTTTTCGTTACCATTTCAGCATTTCACTCAATTTGTGTATTTCATTCAGTCGGTCATTGAGTCACACATTCGAGTCACTCAACTCACTCTCAACGGTCATTGGCATTGTGTGCATCGTTCACTGTTGTGCCCACCATTACACCACCAACAGCAGACTAATATATATGTTCATTAAGTTTTGTCATATAATTCAGACATTATGTTTAGTCTAGTTTGAGTGCACACAAACTTAACATACTTGAACATACTCCCCCTCCAAATGCTAATACCGATCGCCAAATCAGACGGATAGTTGTTGTATTGGACATATACAGAACATTGAAACTGTCAAGTCATTGTGGTGATTATTGCGCGCGCGTTCCTGTGCAACACACATCTAATTGACCTAAATGTGTGCGTTATTTGTGTGTTGTATGTGTGTGCCCTCTCTGCTCAGTAATGAGTTTGACCGAGTGTAATCACCTCGAGCGCGCGATGACCATGCACTTTGACATATCATAGAGCACACACAATGAGCATCACTAATTGGTCATTTCACTCGCACTGAGACAGACAGACAGAGCACACAAACAAACAGACAATTAACCAGCACTGATCGACACTTTTATTTATAACTTCACTGTCCTCTCGTTCGGATGTGTTCGATTCGGTGCGCAATTGTGTCCACTTCTGTCTTGAACTTTACCTTTCTCTCTTTCTTTCGTACATTCGTCTTATTCGAATTCGTTTCACTATAAAAGCCGTACTTTGTCGATTAGTTTATTCAAGTTAGTTTGCTGTCTAGTTGTGTTCATTGTCTAAGAAAAATCAATCGATTCAACGATCACCTCAACAACCCAAAAGTCCAACAAAATGGTTCAATTCATCTTTTCGTGGTCTTTTGTGGCACTTTCACTCACCTCAATGGTCGTCTGTCAGGAGTCTGGTTATCCTGGTCGCTACTACTCATCACCCTCCTTTGCCTCTTCACCCTCGTCTTCTTCGTCTTTCAATCCCAACAACCAAAACAACAAGGACACTGCCATTCTGAGCTATGTGACCGCTACTCCTCTTTATCAGTCGGAGTCCGATCGTCGAAACTTTGATCGTGACGGTATTATGGTGAATGCAGGCCTGGCTAATGGTCTGTACTCTCCAGCTGGTCCACTTGGGGCTCAGTTTGGTGGTGGTGAGCCAGACTATGGAATGGCAGGCATGGCACCGTCGCCTTATTTGGCCGCTAACGCCCGTAACTATCCAATGGGTGGGGGCGGTGGACTCGGTGGTGGTCTTGGCGGTGGACTTGGAGGTGGGCTTGGCGGAGGCCTCGGCGGTGGACTCGGTGGTGGACTCGGTTATCCGGGCAACTTTGGAGGCTACTTGCCCAACGGTGAAGGCATGTACTTTGGCTCCCAGGGACCGAATCACCAGTCGATGCTGATGATGTCCTCGCCCGAAGCCGCATACGGACCATACCTGGCCTATTCCCCAGGCTTGAATCCCATCAGCCAGTACATGGGTCCATCGGCAATGTATCCGTATGTACCACGAATGGCTCCCGCAATGGCTCCACCAGGTGAGCATTGATTTTGCTTATTACTTATTATCACTTAATAAGTAGGCTAGACAAAGGAACAGCAAACTCGAACAGACATTGCAAGTTGCTGTTTTAGTGTAAAACTGTGTCCAATTGAATTCGATTTTCATCATTTTCATTGAAATTTTCATTAAAATGAACATTCAAATTAACCAAAAATATGTAAACTAAATGACAAGTGTATTTGACATTTTTGTTTATATATGAGCTATTGAATGCATTGTTAGATAACGATGGGAGTGAACGGGTTAATGATCATGTAATTTACGATTCGTTTTTTGCCTTCTTAGGCTATGGTTTCGGGTATGGTGGTCCCGGATATGGTTCACCCAAAATTGAACTCGGCCAAAAGTTGTCCAACTCGATCTACGCAAACAGTGAGTCTCTCTTTTGGTGATTCGATTCATCATCATCATCATTCCCTCCCTCCCCCAAACCTTTCCCCCCACACAGCCGACGGTCTTCGCTATGACCTGTCCTCCGTGAAAGACTCCTACACTCCCACCTCCTCCCGCTACCCGACCAGCTACTCGGCCCAGACCAACTCAGGCTCGTCCTCGTCCACCTACTCGCCCTCGTCCTCGTCGGGCTCGTACCAGTCGTCGGACTATGCGCTCGCCTCCAACGGCTACCGTCAGTACCTAAACCACCAACAAAATAGTCTCCTGTCTAACCCGAGCCTGTACAATCGTGTCTCGCAATACATGCCATACATGTCCCCTTCCTCCCTCAGCAGCAGCAACACTGGCATCACCTATGCATCCACTGGCGGCTCCAGTGGCGGCGCCTCGTCACCCTTTGTGAGCGACCCCAACCGATCACAGGATTCGTTGTACGCTAAAACCTCGGACATTTACTACAAATCACCTAGTTCGGCTTCGTCACAAGCAGGCTCCAGTTCGTTGTCGTCCTCACTGTCATCGCTCTCACCCAGCTCCAGTTCCAGCATTGATCACTTGACCGGTGGTGGCTCGAAGGTGTCAAAGGCCAATTCGAAGGAAGAGATTGGATTCTTCAAGCGGAACGATAGTCCCATCAACAACGACGACAACCAAAAAGCAAGCTCATAAACAACAGCAGCTGACCTGTAACTGACCTGGGGTCATACACGCATTCAGTTGCACAATCAAATACTGTCCATTACATTGTCATTTCAATTTCATATTTAATCAACAATAAACATTCCAAAGTACACATAAATCAAATTCGTTTTATTGTCTTCTTGTTCATGTTGTACAAAATGTTGTTATGTTCATGTTCGCAAACGTTTTCCTCTTTTAGCAGTACTCATCTGGACAAAATGTCCATAATTTCGTGGAATCTTACGACGACGATGATAAGATGATCTTGTCCCAAACAGTGAAGAAGTTGAATTGAAATTGATTTCATCAAGAATAAAAAAGAACACAATCATCAGATATACAATGAAATTGAACTTCATGATTACACCAAAACAAAACAAGTGACTTACTACACCAAATGACAATTAAACTAAAACCGAGAGCATTTTGTATTATTGTTAAGTAGAGTAGAGTAATAATAAGCACACAAACAAATGCGACTCAAATCAACTGGAAAGACACTGACATGTCATGCATTAGTTGGCCATCATTGTCACTAATCTAATCTCACTTGTCTTTTTGGTGTTTTGTGTTTGTTGGAACAAGTTTGCTTTCCATTACATTTTCATAAAGTTCCATTATATGAACACAATCAACAAACTAAACCAAATTGACAAATATAAAATTGCAAATGGCAAATGGCAAATGGCAAATGGCAAATGGCAATTGGCAAATGACAAATGACAAATGACAAATGACAAATGGCTAATGGCAAGTAGATTTCGAGTAATGTCTAAAGATGATAATTCAACACAATTGGTTGTACAACCAGAGAGAGAGAGAGGGAGAGAGAGAGAGAGAGAGAGAGAGAGGGAGAGAGAGAGAGAGAGAGAGAGAGAGAGAGAGGGAGAGAGAGAGAGAGAGAGAGAGGGCGAGAGAGAGAGGGCGAGAGGGCGAGAGAGAGGGCGAGAGAGAGAGAGAGAGAGAGAGAGAGAGAGAGAGAGGGGGCGAGAGAGATTGACGAGTTAAATTAGCGCAAACTATTCCAATTTACAACTCCACTGTGCAAATAATACTAACATTCAACGGACATTGAGAATTAGCACAGTCAGACAGTTGTCATACATGCAAAAGGGTACAAACTCTACTCATATTTGAAATGACGCGCATTAAAGTGTGCATGCATGAATAATTCAATCAACCAATCAAAATTCAAGTTTGTGTGTGTGCATTCATAATTAATTAATTGGTTTCTTTTTTTGGATGTACACATTTTGAAGGTCTGATGTAATGTGATGATTATTGTCAAGTGTTACACTCATCACCTCTACATCATCATCTGTTCATAATTAAATCTCTCTGTGTTCGCTCAGTAGAAGTAGTGAGAAGTATGTTCAGTTTCAAATCTAAAGTATTAATCTAAGTAAATTTGAATTTGAACTAAAGTGCACACTTTGTCCAAAGTGGACTTTGAACAGTTAGAGTGTGATTGTATCTCGAATGTTTTCGAATGCTATTTCGGTTTTTGTTGTTTATTTTTGGCTTATGTGGTTTACCCCTTTACTGTCTCGTGATTTTCAAACGAATTTGATCAAAAAGTACACAAATGAGCACACACACACGCACATACATGTACGTGCTTAGTACAAACTGAATTTATGCATACACAAACAGGCATGAAGTGACAAAACAAGTACAAATTATCAAATTACATTTGCGTACTACTGTATTTTGTGTGCTCAATTATCACTTTAGTGAAATCTAGTGTGCGCATTAGAGAGTACACAATCCGTACAAAAGTGGACAGCAAGTCACGTTCGCTGTAACGTTACGATTTCGATTACATTTCGATTCGACTGTTCTGTGCAGTGTTGTGTGTGTGTGTACCTGTGTGTGTGTGTGCTCAATGTTTGATTCAGTTGACCGGGACGAGTCTGACGACGAGGACATCTTTGCAGCAGCAATGCCTCAACAACAACCAAATATAGAATACTTTCACTATTTGGCTAAACCACCAGCACCAAAATCGACATGTCGACAAAAGTCGATACTCTTTGCGGTAGCATTAACCCTCTTCATCTCTTCTCTAATACTCGCAGTGAAACTTGCCTATGAAAGTGTCACCATCGATTACCTGAAACACCAAGCTCTGATCGTTCAACTCGAGTCTGCCCATCGACAGCAGTTCGTGAAGAACATGACCCAGGACTACTGGACTGCCTACACGAAATATGCCTGGGGCCAGGATGTACTCCACTTGGCAGCTCAGAATGGCTCAATTCCTGGCGCACGTGATTACCTCGAACAGATTGGCGCGAATGGTCGTACAATTGTCGCCTCGATGGACACTCTCTGGTTGATGGGACTGAGAGATGAGTACGAACAGGCGAGCCTGTGGGTGAAGGTCAACTTTAACTTTGCGAACATCACCAAACCTGTGGATGTGGCACAAAGTGTCAACGAACTGATCGGTTCGCTGTTGTCCACTTTTGCACTGACCAACGATTTGGTTCTGTTGGCAAAGGCGCGAGAAGTGGCGGTGGCACTTGCACCAGCCTACAACACTTCGACAGGTTTGTTGACTATTTGAACTTACCAGTAACCAGTAACCAGTAACCAGTAACCAGTAACCAGTAACCAGTAACCAGTTACCAGTTACCAGTTACCAGTTCCCAGTTACCAGTAACCAGTAACCAGTAACCAGTAACCAGTAACCAGTAACCAGTAACCAGTAACCAATTACAACTATCCACTTTCTTATTATTGTCTTGTTAGGCTTACCATACGGAAGCATAATCCCGCGTACAGGCGAAGTGGTTCTCAGTTTCCCGAATGGCCTGTTCAAACCCGAAACGAATAGCTCAATTACTAGATCTTACCCTGCCCTACTGTCCGAAGTTGCCGGTCAGCGCCTAGAGTACCAATACTTGAGCGATCTGTACCAGAATCCTCAATTTGCCGAACGATCCACCCGAATCCAGGATACGATTGCAACTCATACTATCGAAGGTCTCTATCCTCATTTGTATGACGTTCGTGACCTGATACCCGATGGTCCACTCGCAGCAGCACAGACGACACTGTCCGATGTGGGTTTCTATTCCTATCTGATCAAGTCGTACATTCAGTCAGACCGAACAGACAGTAAGTCACTCAAACTATACATTGAGGCGATTAAGGCAGTGCAAAAGGCAGGACTATTCTACATTTCTGAGAAGGGTAACGGATTGGTCTATGCACGTGATTTGCTCTACTCAATCGGTAAATCTCCAAAATGGGCAGAACAATCTAACAAAATGTCAAGTAGTGTATGCTATCTTGGCGCACTGTTCGCACTCGCATCTGATGCGATTCGTAAAAGCGCAAAAGATGACGAGCAGTTGAAGAAGTTGGCAAGCGAACAGTTTGAATTAGCAATCAATTTCACGGAAACATGCTACCAAGAGTCGATCAAAACCAAAACTGGTTTGATTCCGGCGGAAGTTCATTTCGGTACAGGCGAATCAGTCGACAACCGCGATAAGCAGAATCATGCATTCGTGAGCGGACTAGCCGAGTCGTACTTCATCCTGTACCGACTGACCAAAGCGCCCAAATACCGAACCTACGCCTGGCGGCTTGCTCAATCACTGCAACAGTACACTCGATCACCGTACGGTGGTTTCTTCCAGAACGTGGACGTCAATCTCGATCACCCAAAGGAGTTCTACATGAACGAGGCAGTACAACCGAGTGACTTCATCAGTGGCACTCTTAAGTACCTTTACTTGACCTTCTCAAATGACCACGACTTGCTGCCACTTGACCAGTGGGTCTTCAACTCTGCCGGCCATCCGCTCCCAATCTGTGGACACAATCGCGCCTATCCAACTAGTAATAATTGAAATAAGATACAACATTTATTGTGTCGATAAATAAATATAAAATATATTACGATTAGTAGTAGTAGTCACATTGGGGGGTGGTGACTCATCAAAGTTCGGTATTTTGTACATTTGGAACAGTTATCAAAGTGTGTCCAAATACATGTTTCAAGGTGCTGCTAACAAGGAACAACAAGGGACTTTGTGATTTGTGCAGCATGTGATTCATATATAAGGTTAATAAAAGGCAAGAGAATTTGAACTTTAAAGTAGATAACGTTGATTTACGTAGAAGTCACAAGTCATGTATTGCTTTGTGTGATTAAGTACTCTGAATCAGTACTTCCGAACTTGGATGGAATTTAAGATAAGATTGATAACATCGAAGATTGATAACATAGAACCTACTAAATGGTGACGGACACTTCGTTGAGAATGTCTCGAAGACGCTTCAGATTGCGCTCCATGTCTGCATTGGTGATGTGAGCCTCAGTGGCCGAGCCACCGCCCCCGCTTCCGCCACCACCACTCGACCCACTTCCATGCACAAGTCCACTCTGATGGAGCAGTGTCAGTGCTGTGACGTACTCCGAGCCCTGGAACTGTGTGCCCCTCTCGATAATGTTCGACAGAATCTCGTCGGGCGTAGTGAGTAGCAGCTCAAAGTACTGTCTCGCATAGTCGAGTGCGAGTTCGCGTGTTTTGGTTATCGAACTGAGTCGACGCTGTATGTCGTAGATGGCACGACAGGCTCGCTTCACACCGTTTGGCTTGATTCGGCTCACAGCGGTCACAGAGTTGAGGAAGATGGTGGTGATGAGATGGTCGAGACCCTCGAACACGTACACTGTCTTGTAGGGCTTGAGTGAGGCTCGCTGCAGTTCGTCGTACATTCGCTTCAGATCGTCCAACAGTGGAATGATTTTCTGATCATCCGAGAAGTGCTCCTGGCCGGCACGGGCGCCCTGTCCGTCCGACTCGAGATGGGGCGCAGCGGTGGTGAAGAAGTTACGATCCAGTGATTGAAGATGGAAGAAGCAGTGGATGCGCACCTCGAGATGCATCACAAGCAGACAAATCTCGGCCAGGTCGGCAAAGTCTTTGGCCTGTTGGTTGAGTGTGGCAATGTACACCTCGGGCAGATTGCGATACAGCTCAGCACTGGGATGGTCTGCCTGCTGTTGGAGGGCAATGATCGAGTTGACCAGATCGTCACAACGGGCAGCCATCCACTCGAACGACTCTTGCAACTGTCCGAGCTGTTTGAATTGGCCCTCCTGCCAGAGCAACTCGTGCTTCGGTATCTCCTGTGACAGATTACTGGTCAGAATTTCAGTTTCACGCAGATTACGCAGTCGAATGTCTTCGGGCGACTCATCGAAGGAGGACATTTGGTGGTTGAATCGTTTACGAGCGTCCACCGGCGACACCTTGGTCACGGACGGAATCAGCAGAGTGGTCGACTGCAGGGAGGAGATCTCACTCGAGTGAGCCTGATGCTCCTGCAGAGTGGCCCAGTTGGGCAGTGACTTCAACAGTCGATTGATGTCCTGATCCTTGGCCCAGTTGGCCGAGATGATGCGCCGCTCGGTGCCCAGGTTGTGTTGAGTGTGAGAGGAAGATATGTCGTAAGAAGAAGCTGATGCCATAAGTCCCAAGCCAATTGGTGCACCACCTGCTGGTTCGACAATGCCATCATAGGCGCCAGTGCATGCCTCCTTGAAGGTGTTCAACACATTGCAAATGTAACCGAGGAACACGTTACTGTAGTCGGGCATGGCCTGCATCAGTGCACGCAGATCACGAGTGGACACATCCACCAGGACGGCACTCTCCAGCAATGGTGGATACAGTTTCGAGTTGAGTTGCTGCTGCAGAAAGTGTGCCTGGTTCTGTTGAGCCTTGCTCACCGCTGCATCACTCATGGCTTCGTTCTCCTCGATGGTGAGTGCTGCGGTCAGTGGTGACATGTGCGCGATTGAGACGGTCACGCCCGACTCGAGACTCTTCGAGGCCATCTCGAGCATCTTCTCCAGCTGAACATTGATGTGAGCCGAGAACTTGTCCGCCGCTGCCATGAGATACGCCTGAAGAGAGCTTTCACCTTGATTGGCTAAGTTAGCTGATTGAATAGTAGACATTGACTTGATACTGCGCGAGTCGAGTTGATCGTCCAAATCGGTGAACGGTGGACACTGAGCCGCAAACTTGAGCAGTGTTCCGTAGATGATGACCAAGTTGTCCGGTGATGGTGCAGAAATGGTTCGAAGTGTCTCAAACAGTTTGCTGATCACCGATGGAGTGACTGAAGCGGACGATGGTCCATGATTAGTCGAATCACCATCGTCCTTCCCATCTTTCCCATCATCATCATTCGATTTGGGAGAGAGTAGCCGCTGCTGGTGGAGCTGATTCTGCTGTTCGGCCATGATGGCATTCCACGAAATGGCCTGATTCGAGTGGTCAAACTTGAACAGAGACAGGTTGCTTGCCCGGCCAGCCGAGCCGCCGAAAGAGGACAGAAAGTTGCCAGTACTGCTGCCTGAGTTTGGATGTTGATGTTGATGTTGTTGTTGTGGATTTGGGCTCAGAGTTGATCCATGCGGAAGTGTCGAAGTCTGGTCTCGTTGTCCTTGCCCACCGACCGAATTGGACTCAGCCTGGTTGGCCGCATTGGAGCCTCCACCTCCTCCTCCAGTTGATATGGCGGTCATGGTCTTGTTGGTCATAGCATTCATGGCATTCATTGCGCCGGCGAGCACTTTACGTTTGGAGAAGTAACTCGAATAGTCGACAGGCAGAGCTGATGCACTCGACACCACAGCAGCTAGTGGCAAACCAACCGAGGCCGCACTGAGCAGAAAGTGAAACGATCCTGAGCCGAGTGAGTTCATGTTCGTATTGATGCCACCAATGCCGCCCAGATTCGACGAGTCGAGATAGTAGTCGAGCAGTTGCTGAACGAGTGACTGCACTCGTGCCCACAGGTCAGCAGAAGTGTAGAAGACAGTTTTGGGATTGTCCAAGTCGTTGTCGAGGTCGGCCGAGTGCAGGCCCAATTCGATGCGTTCCAAGTTTGGCAGAACGATCGACTCGTGCAGTGACACAATCGTTCGGTACTGACGCATCAACATGTCGAAAAAGTCTTGCAGCTGCAGTGAAGACTTGTTCAACTGCAGTGAGCCATCGTTGATGTTGATGCCACTCGTGGTCGAGGACAGATGACTGTAGCCATTGTACGAGTGACCCAACAGTGCGGTGCAGGTCAACACCACCTGATTGTGCTGCATTGCACCGCTTGACATGAGCGCAGCTTCAGTGCTGATCAGTGTCCCATTCAACGAGTCCGAGCCCATCGAGGAAATGTCCAAAAAGCTATTTGCCCGTGTGGCCGAAGCGGACGAACTGCTGCCAATGGTACTGGCGGCACCACCACCACCCGAAGTGATCAACACATCCTGTGCAGTCTTGATCACCACATTGATGAACTCTCGGTCCGATCGATCCTTGATCACCTCAATAGCGTCGGGAATCTTGTTCAACAGTCCCAGGCATTTGCTCAACATTGAAATGAACTGGCGCGAGTCCTCTTCGGGATAGTTGTCGTAGGCATTGTTGTTGTTGTTGTCGGCCAGGAACGAATTGAGCAGTAGTGAATTGGACGGCTCGTTCTGCTCTCGGTTCGATTGGTCAACCATTGATTGACTGCTCTGAAGTAGTTCTAAGGGAAAGACAAAACTTTGTTAGATTAAGTTAGATAACCGAATACTACTTTTCAAGTCCGAAGTGTTTGTCATGATCTCAATGGCCGAGCCTTTACGCGACCGTGCGTGCTCGGGTACGCCGAGACCACCACCACCACCACCACCATCAGTGGCATAGCTACTCGAGCGGAATGAGCCATTTCGATGGAACCGCTTGCGCACATCAGCGGACGATATCAAATAGAGATGACGATGCAGCTCGTCGATGGCCGATTCGAACAGTGACTCCTTCTTGGCCAACAGTTCCACCCGAACCTCTGCCAGTGCTTCAATTTTGCTCAACACTCCATAGCCAGCATCACCATAGCGCGATGGTCCCTTCAGCATCGAGCTGCGCGAAGACGCCGAGTTCTGCAGTGTTCCATTGCGAGTCTCCTCGCCCAACTGTTTCAATCCATCGACACAGCACTGGGCTGCGTGCAGAAAGTACTTCTTCGAGGCAAACGAGTCCACCTGTTTGGGCAGTGACGAGACAGTCTCCACGCGTTCCAACAGATCGAGCACTGCCTTGTTCTCCACCGACTCCAGCCAGAGCTTCTTCAGCTCATCTCGTTTGCAGTGCAGCAGCTTTTGACAGTTCTGTAGCTTCTCGCGAGTGTCCAGCAACTTCTCCTTTGAACGGCCGAGATTGTTTAGTATCTTGGAGAAGGTGTTCATAACCTAAAGTAGAGAGAGAGAGAGAGAGAGAGAGAGAGAGAGAGAGAGAGAGAGAGAGAGAGAGAGAGAGAGAGGGCGAGAGAGAGAGAGAGAGAGAGAGAGAGAGAGAGAGAGAGAGAGAGAGAGAGAGGGCGAGGGCGAGAGGGCGAGGGCGAGAGAGGGAACGAGAAAGAGAGAGAGAGAGAGAGGGCGAGAGGGCGAGAGGGCGAGAGGGCGAGAGGGCGAGAGGGCGAGAGGGCGAGAGGGCGAGAGGGTGAGAGGGCGAGAGGGCGTGATGGCGAGAGGGCGAGAGAGAGAGAGAGAGAGAGGGAGAGAGGGAGAGAGAGAGAGAGAGAGAGAGAGAGAGAGAGAGAGAGAGAGAGAGAGAGAGAGAGAGAGAGAGAGAGAGACCAGTAAGACAAGTCACTACAATCCAATTCAATACGTACAGTGTAGAGGTCATTGTTGTGTTGTGACACGAGTTCGTTCAGCTTCTTGTCGCACTGTGCAAAGCCCTTTTCGAGTTCACTTCGTTCACGGTCTCGGTCGGCAAGGTCACGCGAGGTGGACAGAGACCGAATGACGGACATCAGTAAGCCGCCCTGGATGGGAGTGAAGGGGTTAATAACTCATACATTCGTGTAAAGTAGAAGTTGAAGTGTCATCACTTACTGTGGTCTCTCGAGTCGATCTCGACACTGAGCCCGAGACTCCTCTCTGTGGACGGATTGGTGGTGGTTGCTCTGCCATCGTGGAATCAATTTTGATGGATTGGGCACACACACTGGAGGGAGGTAGGTGGATGGGGAAGACAGACAGCGACTCGTGTTACGGCAACTCTAACATCAGAAGGGAAACACACGCATTTACACATATTGTACAGCCGGAAGGATTATGCATAAATAAACTTACCAACAACAACAAAATAGCAGATTCGCAGGATGCAAAAACAAAACAAAAACAAAGGAAAATAACCAAAAAGTCAGGAAGACTGACGGCGACGACTGCTACAACGACGACTAACGCCCATGCACGACATGTGCCACCGAACAGTGCACACACTCGAACACAACGTTGTATTCGTTTTGCTGTATGGTCGAAAGTAACCAACTAAATCAAATCACAAATCAAAACTCAAATCAAAACGAATAACCAACAAACTAGTAAGACATCCAAACGTTCACTACTCAATCAGTCAGTCATATGAGTCATGCAAAGGTGATGCAGCAGCCGCACGTACTGTCACTCTGCCCGTAGAGGCACAATCACACTCAATGAGACGAGTCACATTTGCCGATGTCGATGTGTGTAGATGATGATGTAGACTACGTTGAGTTCACGAGATTACGAAGAATTCGACAATTTATTTAAAATAGTACAGACACGGAGTCACCTGGCCAACAGCACAAACGGCCGAACACGGCAATAGAACTGGGTGTTGGTTGTGTGTGTGCTGTGTTGGTGGTGAGTGAGTCATACAAAGGCAAATGCACTTGGAGTTTTCGGTCAGAAGGGAGATGCAGTCACCCACTGGGTGGTAAGGTGAATTGGGCGAGAAGACCAGCGATAAGGCGATAACGACGAACATAAAGTGGACATTAACACAAGAAGATTATCACGGGCGTTCGGCATCGGTGGCCACTCGTATCGACTGCCGACTGACTGACTGCCTGCCTCGAGTGCACACAGAACGAGGAGAAAGAGGATAGAGAGAGGAGAGAGCAGAGAGAGGAGCAGAGAGAGGAGCAGAGAGAGGAGCAGAGAGAGGAGAGAGCGATGACTCAACACCAACACAACTCAACGAACGATCGAGCCAGCGGCTACTGACACCCAACCATCGCACAGAACTCGCTCTCAAAACATGTTCAAATAGCCAAATTGCCCTCGTGTGTGTGTGTGTGTGCTCTGCTGCCTTAACCAATCACCAACTGGCCTACCGGGCTTTGATCATCTAGTTAGTCTGTACGATTTGTACGACTCGATTCTAGGACTCTGTACAGTCGGTCATCTTTTACGGGTCTGTGTCCACCATGTCCTACGTCAACTTCTACTCTCACCGGCTGCCCGCAATCCTACGTCAAGTGAAGCGCATCAAACGGAACGCCGAACCGAAATACTATGCAGTGGCGGTGGGCAAGCGAATTGGCATTTACCGCAGTTGGCCCTCATGTAAGGTACAGATCGATGGAATCTCAAATGCCAAATATCGACGATTTGACGAGCATGAAGATGCGTTGCGGTACTTGACTGAGGAACCGAAAGAGATACCCCTGCCAATGCAGAAGTACACGCTGCATAGTTCGACTGGCGTGAAGGAAGCGACCGTGTACACGGATGGATCGTGCTGGCGGAATGGTATGAAGGACGCCTGTGCCGGTGTGGGCATCTACTGGCCAGATGCACTCGATCACAATGTGTCCGAACTGATCGGCGGCAAGCAGACATCGATTCGGGCGGAACTGCAGGCGGCAATACTCGCACTACAACAGGCCAAGAAGATGGGCGTCCAGTGTCTGACCATCTACACGGACAGTCACTTTGTGATACAGTGCGCCACTGTGTACCTGTACCTGTGGAAGAACAATGGCTACCGTACATCGGGTGGTGGTGAGGTGAAGAACCGTGAGGACATGGTCGCGCTGGAGAAGGCAATCAAGGGGCTGAAGAAGGTCATCTGGAGACCGGTGGCGGGACACTCGGGCGTGAAGGGAAATGAGGAGGCGGACAAACTGGCCAACCTAGCGATTGCCAACTATCAAAAGGAGAAGGAGCAAAAGGAGAAAGATCAAATGGAAAAGGAACAACAAGAGGAAGAGAACCGAACCCAAGATGCCTCATCCGTACCAGAACAGTCTCAATCATAATCATAGCCAAGATCTAATCAATAAGTCAATCAATTTCAAGTAGAAATGAAGTAGGTAGAGTCATACATTTGTCATTTTGTCCATTTCGATTGGAATTTTCAATTTGTTTTTGTGTTGTACACACTTTATGTTGTTGATGCTATTTATATAATAAAGAAAATTCAAATAACCGATCTAATCTCGCCTCACATGACACATGACAAACTTTATACATTGTATCAGATAACGAAACGAACGTTTTTTCCACCGAATTGCGCGATGATATGATCACAGTCACATTATTGATCATGTGATCAGATGCGCCTCGACCTTGTTCGACTCGTTTGTCAGCGCTCAAAGGCTCACACAACTATGCATTGCTTCTATCGCACATTGCGATCTTTCTCTCTCTCTCTCTCTCTCTCTCTCTCTCTCTCTCTCTCTCTCTCTCTCTCTCTCTCTCTCTCTCTCTCTCTCTCTCTCTCTCTCTCTCTCTCTCTCTCTCTCTCTCTCTCTCTCTCTCTCTCTCTCTCTCTCTCTCTCTCTCTCTCTCTCTCTCTCTCTCTCTCTCTCCCCATTTAATTACACGATTTGTATGTTTATTTCTCTCTTCTCTTTTCAATTTGCATTCGAATGATGCATTCAATCGCTTTGATTGCATAAGAAAGTGAGATGCATTTCAATGCATAGTTGAATCGATTCTCATTAATCGTCTCCCTCAACATATATAAAAAGGTTGTCACCATCGCCGTTTGTGACTGTGCATCATCATCATTCATCATTCCTCTTCCTTGGCACACACCAATTAGCAATCCACTCAACTTTTGTCAGTGTGCGTGGATGTATCGCTTCCGTCCGAATCACTATATTGAGCCACTTGAGTGTCCCAATCAACGCTCACCACTTTACACTTTGGTGCACACAAACACAACCAGAAACGATCAATCACTGCAAACCAAAAAGAAAAAAATACCCGTCCGCTTTGTGCTTTTGTGTGTGTCCGATTGCGTACTATATCGAATAGTGTGGCCACTCGACGGCGAGCTTACCGAGTGCCCATTCTACCTAATACCCACTCATACTGCATCCGATCCAATCTCGATCGTCTCTCTCTCTCTCTCTCTCTCTCCCTCTCTCTCTCTGCTCATTGTGGAATATTCTCGTTCTCTCTCGTTCCCTTCTCCCTTGGCAGTACGATAGTCACGTAGTATGCCCGATCCAACGGACCAATTCACTGGAAATGTGCATTGATGGCCACTCGAGCAAGTAATTGAATCCATCGATTCTCTCTCCCTCTCCATTCTTCTTCTCTCAACTCTCCTCGGTAACGCCAACGCATTCTTTCTTTTTATTATTTCTATTTGTGTCCGTGTGTGTGTGTGCCTGTCTCTGTCTGATAAGCATTGGCATTTATATGCGTACTCTCTTTCTCTCTTTGTATTGTTGTTCGCATTCGTTCATGATCTTGAAACGCTCACACACACACAGAGCTCACTCTCGCCCATTCATATAAATACAGTGACATTCACAGTAGTGGTCCAGTTCATTCCGTGAGCTACGTTACATTACACATTGAGACTCTCTACCTTTTGGTGCTCGATTCAAACTTTGTGCTAATCAAACTCAAATCAAACGTTCAACAACCATGAATATCAACAGCAGTAGCAACTACATGGAGGATATCTTTTCGTTTAATCAACCAATTCCCAAGGAGGGACAGCAGCAACACAACAACAACAACCGCAAGTTGAGTGATGCTGATGATGATGACTTGTATGCCATCTTGGGCTGTCACTACAGTGCGAGTGTAAGTGTGGTTTACTATTCATTTGTTCGGGTCTCTCTCTCTCTCTCTCTCTCTCTCTCTCTCTCTCTCTCTCTCTCTCTCTCTCTCTCTCTCTCGCCCTCTCTCGCCCTCTCTCTCTCTCGCTCTCTCTCTCTCTCTCTCTCTCTCTCTCTCTCTCTCTCTCTCTCTCTCTCTCTCTCGCTCTCTCTCGCTCTCTCTCTCTCTCTCTCTCTCTCTCTCTCTCTCTCTCTCTCTCTCTCTCTCT
>JAKIJQ010000041.1:770000-782500 GCA_023373905.1 Rhizoglyphus robini | reverse complement strand
CTTACTAGTTTTTTTAAATACTCTGGCCGAGAAGAAAGGTGTTGTCAAATGTCGTGGTCTGCCATCTGGCTCTGCTCCCACAAAGAAACCTTTCCCCGTATTGTATTCACCCTGGAAGAAGACCATCGAATTGCGGCTAACAATAAAGTCCACCGGATCTTCGGACCCTTCTTGGTGAGATATGCGATCAACTGTTTTAAAGTCATCTTGCTTGTAGGCATAACATCGTCCACAGTCATCAGTTCCACAAGCGATCACTTTCGCTTTGGATTGGATTACCACCTTCAAATCGTTTATCTTTGGTTCGGACGGGAGTTGACCCACTTCAGTGGCACATTCTTTAGTATTTTTCATCGGTACTGGCACACTATCTTCGAGTTCAAATAAATCCCGTTGCACACCCGGAAGCAGTGCTACTCGATGCAAATAGTCCTGTGCACCGATGTAAAGCTTTTTCCTTTCTTTGTCTTTGTCTGTCGAGCTGAAATCATTGTCCAAGTAGAGTCGAATGAGATCTGTGTTTGGCTGGTTAGTGAAGGGCAATAACACAAAGGTGACATTGTTCTTGTAGGGTGAGAGCGCACTGATCGGGTGGGTAGTGTTGTTGGCTAAAATGATGAGGTTAAGTTTGGTATAGTCAAACTGTTTGGATGCGGTTGCTAAAATACTAAAATGGCACCAAAACAGTGTTGAACACATTAAGAAGGAGAGATTGACCAGATTGGTGGCGAGAAAGGACATCTTGGGTGATGTTTTGTGGTGGTGATGATGACGATGATGACGAAGATGACTGACTGAACGAGATTTGTGACGAGACTTGAAGGTGGTTGATGTGGTGTTGGTGGTGGTGGTGGTTGGGTTGATCATGATAATGCAGCTCAGTGTTGACTCGCTCTTAATCATCGTGTCTGTCTGTTTTCTTGTCATCGGTCTAACGCCGAAGAGTTGAAGTTCATGTTGTTTACAAATAAATTCGTGAAAAAAGCCAACCTGAAAATATAATTATACAAATTAAACGAATTGACGACATGGACATCCACCCACACAAACATACGACTAAGAATATACACTCACCAAGAGAACATTTATGAGCAAACCGTAATCAAAGTTGGTTGATTTGCAACGGAAACTGATGACACACACACACACACACATGATCCCTGGAGAGAGAGAGAGAGGGAGAGAGAGAGAGAGAGAGAGAGAGAGAGAGAAAGCACATTAGACAAGTTTAACTCTAACTGTTAGATAGATAGTTGGGCGCCACAAAGATACTGAGAATGGCGCCGATGGTCTCCCTAGACGACTCTATTTTAGAGAACGTGTGTGTGTGTGTGTGTGTGTGTGTGTGTGTGTGTGTGTGTGTGTGTGTGTGTGTGTGTGTGTGTGTGTGTGTGTGTGTGTGTGTGTGTGTGTGTGTGTGTGTGTGTGTGTGTGTGTGTGTGTGTGTGTGTGTGTGTGTGTGTCCAGAGAACGCAAAGTGATTTTGGCAGATAACGATTTCTACTAAACCCGATAACAAGTTTTGCAACCGTATGCATTGTAATATGACACTCGACATCAACTTGTAGGGAATTGGATAACTAGACATTGACATATACAGTTGGCTAGGCATGTGAGTTTGTGTGTATTGCTACGTGTAGACTCACTCTGAGTGTAATTGGAGAGATGCCGAATTTGATGTTAAACGATTTGATGGTGAATGCATCAACATCGTTGTAGGCTGTTCAATTCAATTGAACTGTGATACAACAAACACTTTTGAACACATAGTTTGATGTGATTTGATATGCATGGATAATTCAATTCATGTTTAATGGATACCTTCTACTGTCATTAACATCATGCCACATGTTTGGGAGTTCCATCTACCATTTGGTGCTGCTGTGCACAACTGTTAACTACCAGTTTGGCAATACACGGAGACAATTTTGCAGTAATTGATAGTAACCTGAGTGAGTCTGACTTGTTGAGTGTCGGCAAGAGAGGCAATAACATCCACGAGATTGTTTGCCTCTATCTGTTTGTTTGTGTCTATGTTGAGCAGAAGCGGTGGCCGCGGCATGTAAACGTTTATAAATTTCCGATTTAGTTGTAAGTTCCAACGATGAACTGTTTTGACTATTCCGCATATGCACACAGACATCAGCTTAATAATAAAGCAACAAACTCTAAGTCATACACCAAACATAACATAACATAACAATAAAGTATAGATCACTAATAATGTAACCGAACAACAACAACAACACAAGCATAAATCAATCAAGCCCCATCAACAAACTCGACCTCAACCTTGACTTTGACGATTACAATCCAAACAATAATACAACCAAGTTCCCACAAGCACACAAACACACAATGCAAAAAGAGAAAATGTCGATAAAGAGTCATGCCCAACTCGGCCCTACACAAAGGCCATATTTTATGCAGGTCCCACATGAACAAGTGAGGTGCCAAATTAAAGGTCATGTCCTCTAGAATCATTTGGTAAAAATTCCAGACTGATCCGAGCTAATTTACGGGAAACATCCGCAAAAGAAGTTTAATACATTCCAGTAGAGTAACGTCCTATGTGGATGGGCCATATTATGCACATCTAACACATTGACACGCTAAAAATGGCGACCTCGGATCATCCTGGAAATTTCGCAAAGTGATTCTAAAGGTCATAACTTTTAATTTGGTACCTCACATGTCCATAAGGGACCTGCATAAAATATGGCCTTTGTGTGTGGAACAAAAATAGGCGATTTATAGACTTAAAAATTATTTAAATTTTGGTGGCCATTTGGATAATTCGATGGCCACTTTTGTGGCCATCGCATCCAAAAGTTTCCCCACACCTGGCGTTGGTGCTGGGACGATGATCATGAAAGTGATGAGATGCAACGAGATTTAACATCGTAAATTGTCGTTGATGATGTCTTCGATGAACCATACTATTTTATGTCATATGGAAGAGATCAAGTTGGATGATGATGATGACTTTGGAGATGGACTTTTGCGACAGTGAATGAAAAGGAGCAAAAATCAACTGACTGGTCTCAACTACTAAAGTGTGTGTACAAATGATAAGATCACTCTGTACCACTGGCTCAGGTAAATATATCTCGATAAGTAACGAAAGGTACCTTTGTTTGGTTTTCCATTGGTTAGTTTTTAGATTGCTTTTGATAATAACATAATCTTCTCTTATCGAGGCAAAGTAGCCATGTTGGAGAAGAATAATGAACAGGCACGCCTTGTAGTGGTCCAAGACTATTAGGCATTGGCTGTTCTTGATCTAGTTGTTCGCTGGTGTTCATGTAGTGCATCTGTCCACACAGGCCATTAGTGTTGCTGCTGTGTAGGATGGGGTGGATTGAGACGATAGTCCTCCCTAATTAGGCTCGAGCGGGTCATTTAACTGTTCCACTGCGCTGTCACTGTATTGATTGGGAAAGCCAAACTGATGCACTGCCATTTCCATCATTTTCGAACGGTTGTTTGACACTTGATTCTTGATGTCCGGCACATTGTAGTTGAGTGGACAGGCACGGAAGATGTGAGTGGCATTTGGGTCGAGGTTGATATAACTTGACAACGATTCTGATTGCAAGAGATTCAGTGCACCAGTGATCATGTGGAGCACATTCTCAAATGTTGGACGGTCTTCTGGTTTCACAAACCAACACTCCAACATGATCGAGTAGATGAGGTCGGGACAGAGCTCAAACTGAGTGAGTCGGCCACCGTGTCTCAGTAGATCTCGCACTTCGTTGAAGCTCAACTGCCCATAGGGCAAATGACCACGAGTGATCAACTCCCACATGACCACACCAAAGGACCACACGTCAGACTTGGTGGTGACAATGTTGCTGCCATCCAACAGTTCAATTGGCATCCATCGATAGGGCAGCTCTCTGTAATGAATCACCCGATAGTACAGCTTCGCCTGGTTGAAGTGTCGAGACAGACCAAAGTCAGACACCTTCACCACCAATTGCTGATTGAACAGACCAATCAGGCAATTACGCGCCGCCAAGTCACGATGGACAAAGTTCAGCTTCGACAGATAGTCCATTCCTGTTGATGATGATGATTAGTTGACATATTGAAACAGAGTAACACAATAGCAACCCACCTTCCGCGATTTGAATTGAAAAGTCGATCAAGTTCTGCACATTTGGATGGTTGTTCTCATTGCGCACATACGACAACAGATCACCGAAACTCATGAATGGCAGTAGAATGGCTGGCGCACTTGACCCATCGATTGACTTCATGTCCATCGTGACGCCAATCAGTGAGAGCACGTTGCGATGGTTGAACTCCTTCATTGTGTCCGCCTCCAAGAAGAAGCCTTGCAGTTGGTCCACGTAGTCGATCGTTTCTACATTCAAAGAATAGATCAATATATTATGATCATCATAGAGGAGATCATCATTACCTCTACGTTTCAGTGTCTTCACCGCCACATCATCATCTCGGTACTTGCCCCGGTGGACATTACCAAAATGACCACTTCCAAGCCTAACTTCATGAATGTGCACCACCAAATTGGGATCCTCAGTGATGAATCCACTCGCTCAGTGACTTGTGAATCGGCTCCATCTGAATTGGATTGTACTCTTTCTTATTGTCTCGTTGATTTGACTTGTACACTCGATAGGGCACATAGCCAATGAGACTGACTAGCACCAGCACTGCCAAGATGATGAACACGATGGAAACGGTGGACAGTTTGGTTTTATCCTGAATTGTCACCTGACCGAGACTGTGTGAAAAAAAAGAATGATTAGTTATCGTCGGTTTACCAAATGAACAGTAACTTACTCGTAAGTGGCCCTACCAACCCTAGCCTGCAGGTCAAGCTTCTCGTCCAAAACAGCGTCGAGCATCTCATCACTAATAGTGACTCTACACCTGATCACATTATCATTGGCCAGTGACCAGTCTTTGACCACAAAACAAGGAATGGTGTCGTTGAGGCTAATTTGGAATGGCAAATCTCGATTCAAATCGAAGCCTTGAATTTTGATTAGTAGATCATTGGCTTTGATGATTGGTGATGAGATGTTGGTGATATTTGGATCGAGATGGTAGTAGAGCTTAGGCAAGATCAAGTTCTTTGTTGGCATTTGACTGTCCACTTGGTAGCCATCGAGGTGGAGCACATAGCGAGCTTCGAATGTGTTCATCAAGAGTGTCCTGTAGTTCAGTGGCGGAATGGTACACCTGATGATTGTCGAGTCTGTCACATTGCACAGTGTGCCATCATTGAGTGGCTTGTCTTTCACCAGTACGTCCAACACTGGATACTTGATCGAGTTGAGATTAATACCTATGAACCACAGCTCGGTACCACCACTTGCGAATGCTTTTACCCTTCTCGGACCGTAAATCCAGCAGGTCATAGGGTTATTGTTTCCACATGCATCCACACGGACTTTAGTGTCCGTAATCTGTGGATCCTGCTTGTAGGTGTACGATCCGCCAAACTCGAGCTCTTGATTCATGAGAACATACTTGAAGAACTCAATTGATCGGTCAAATGGATGCTTCAATGCTTGGGCGGCTGTGGTGCTATATTGGCGCTTCTTGCGCTGGCGAACGGCTATTTCGTGTTCGGGACTGAAGATGTGAGTGCCATTGCCCACCAACTTGCGATCACTGTTGAACCCAAAGTCATTCCCGTCGAGCACAAAGTTGACCTTTTCGGTGTATTTTTTGTTCGAGTTGTACAGAATACTCTCGCAGATGGCATACTTTCGGCTACGTTTGAGCTAAAGATCAAATGGATTAAAAAATCGAGTACAACAAAAATAACAACGACGAATCTCTGTACTCACCACTCGACAGTTAATATGTCCCAAATTGACAATCAACTCATTGCCAATGTTCAAGTTCTCTCCCCAAATGGCCACCATCGTGCCACCCATAATCGGTCCATACGAAGGATGTATTCCCTTGTAGAAGACCTTGGTAAAGGTAAAAGGTTCCTCCGTCCTCACCACCGAGCCATTGATGTTGTAACCGAGAAAGTCAGTACTGCTCTTGTCCATGTTGACCTCAACCTCAACCTTAATGATGCCCTTTGAGTTCACATCGGTTCTGTTGAAATCTTGTTTAATCTTGCACTCAATGATCTTCTGTGTTCGTTTGGTCACATCACACGTGAGGTTTCCAATGGTGACCTTTGCGTAGTCATTCTTGTCGCCAACTGTTCCTCGGCCAAAGTTGTTACCGTACAGTGTGACCAATGTTCCACCCTGTGGAGGACCCTCTTTGGGACTAAAGTTGTACAGCTCAGGCGGACAATTCTCTTTACGCTCATTTTCTGGCACATCATCAGTGTGCATGCACTTGTCCTTGTACCAGAAGCAACTATCTTTATCGATACGCAAACAGGCAGTACAGGACACATAGACCGAACAGGCTTTCACGGGTATTTGCATCAGACTGCGTTGGGTTAGCGCATAAAAGTTGCCACTATGTGGTTCGTACACAGGGTTGGGCAGAAAGGCACCGACTGCACTGTCCAATTGGGTGAAGTACTTGATCGATCCCAACTGGTACTGATTGAACAGATGCAGTTTCATGAGGCGCGACTTTTCAGTGCCCGCAAACAGAAAAGTGAAGTGATTGGTGCTGCGCTTTCTACGACTGTTTTGAGCGTAATTCACTGCACCGAGTGATGTGACGTAATCTGAGAAGGTTAACGTTTAGGGAATTCGAGGTAAGATTAGTGACATGTTGACCAACGATCAAACAAACTTACCATTCGCTAATCTGAACACACGTTTTCCTTCGAGTGGCTTTATGCCTCTGAGATATCGATTGTAAGGCTCTGAGCCACATACGATTTTGTCAGTTTCGTTGAAACTGTTCTGTGAGGTGCAAGTCAGCTTCTCATGTGGTCCACGAATGGACTGCAACAGTTCGACCTGATCACCCGTTGCATAGCAATTCCTTGCCACATGCTCAAACTGCCGCTCAATGTCCTTCATTGGGAAAGCACAGATTACCGAAGATAGCTCATACCATGGCTTATCTTCATCGAACGACACATAAAGTGCGTCCTCTTCGGTGTTGTTGTTGATCGCGCTAATGTACTGAGATAAGGTCGCAGTACGGGCAAAGTAGTGAGCATACCCGGGACCTGACCGACACTCGAGTGGTATCTCAATGTACGAGTTAAAGTACGAATCGTTGACACAGATCCGTGAGAGTCGGGTCTCTTTCCATGTCTTAGATTCGTTGTATTTGTTTATATCCGCCTGTTGTAGTGTGAGCAGATAGGCAAAACGGTTGTGCGTGAAACCGTACACAAACTTGATTGGATACGTCTGAAGATAGTCCTCGTAGAAATTCAGCCTGCTCTTGTAGACACTCTGTGCGGTAGTGTATTTCCATTCTGACGATTGGAAAGAGCATTAGAATTGGAGTATTCAAACGTATATATGTCATAAAAGTGAACTTACTAGTTCTGGTGAATACTCTCGCCGAGAAGAAAGGTGTTGTCAAATGTCGTGGTCTTCCATCGGGCTCAGCTCCAACAAAGAAGCTTTTGCCTGTGTTGTATTCACCCGAGAAGAAGACCATCGACTTGCGACTAACGATAAAGTCCACCGGATCTTCAGAGCCTGCCTGGTGTGATATGCGATCAACTTTTTTAAAGTCATCCTGCATGTAGGCATAACATCGTCCACAGTCATCCGTTCCACAAGCGATAACTTTCGATTTGGATTGGAACACCACATTCAGGTCGTTGGTCTTTGGTTCAGGCGTGAGATCACCAACTTTAGTGGCACATTCTTTTGAATTATTCATCGGTACAGGCACACTATCTTCGCGTTTAAATGAATCACGATGCACACCCGGAAGCAGGGCTATTCGATGCAAATAGTCCTGTGCACCAATGTACAGCTTTTTCCTCTCTTTGTCTTGGTCTGTTGAACTGAAATCATTGTCCAAGCAGAGACGAATGAGATTCGTGTTGGACTGGTTAGTGAAGAGCAACGACACAAAAGTGACATTGTTCTTGTAGGGTGAGAGTTCACTGATCGGGTGAACAGTGTTGTTGGCTATAATGTAGATGTCAAGGTTGGTATAGTCAAACTGTTCGGCGGATGCTAAAATGCTAAAACGACACCAAAACAGAGTTGAACACATTAAAAAGGAGAGAATGATCAGATTGGTGGTTGGAAACGACATATTGGAAGATGTTTTGTGGTGGTGATGATGATGATGATTGTGATGATTGACTAAACGAGATTTGTGGCCAGGCTTGAAGGTGGTTGATGTGGTGGTGGTGGTGATGGTGGTGATGGGGTTTATCATGATAAAGCTGCTAAGTGTTGGCTCGTTCTTAATTATCGTGTCTGTCTGTTTTCTTGTCATCGGCCAAACGCCAAACGCAAGAGTTGAAGTTCATGTTGTGTCGGAACAAATTTGAGAAAAAGACTAAAGTCCGTAGTTGTCTGAAAATTTAATTATAAAATTGAACGAATCGACGACATGGACACCCACACCTACAAACACTCAACTAAGAATGTACACTCTCAAAGAGAACATATACTAGCAAATCGGAAATCTAAAGTTGGTTTGTAAAGTAAATTTGCAACGGAAACTGATGACACACAAGTAGAGTTGTAGTCAAGTACAGTGAGTTACTGTCTAATTCCAATATCAGTTGGCATTTGATGGTCGATCATCGATCACACATTAACTCGTAGCCATCATCATCATTACCAATTGAGCATATCACAATAAATCACTATTACTATTAATCATCATTATCTTTTAGGTTAAAAAGACATTCCTAAGGAACATCGTCATCATTGTTACTATTATTATTATAAGAAAACGTATCTATATGAGTCTACATCCGTCGTATACTTATTAAATCGCGTGTGTGTGTCATCTCCACTTTTACCTAGTGTCCGGATATCGCAGATCTGCAACACCGGTTGGCCGGTCACATCAAGAAATCACAAAGAAACTTGAGAAAAATGTAGAGTACTACGTACCTTAAAATATCCATCCGATTGAAATTGTGTATGTAAAACCAATTAGTATTAGTGAGTCAGTCAGTCAGTTCCGACCGATAGACGACTACTAAATGTACTTACAATTGCAATGTGCGAGTGAGTGAGTGGATTTCCGTTGACCGACAAGGTAATACACTCGATTTAGAAGCATGCACACAGACATACACATTTAGACATACAAACCAAGATCTTAATGTGTGCACATGCGAGAGAGTAAGGGGAGAGAGGGAGAGAGAGAGAGAGAGCGAGAGAGAGAGAACCTCCTGGACGACTCTATTTTAGACACAAAGATATAACATCAAAGCGTATATAACCAACGAGAGAATGCATCACTGTTGTGTGTGTTTGTGCGCCGTATTATGCATTGTAATATAACACTCGACATCAACGCCTCAGTAATTGGGTAACTAGACATTGTCGTATACAGTTGGCTAGGCATGTCCATTACTACCTGCAGTCACTAACTCTGTGTGAGAATTGGCGAGATGCAGAACTTGATGGTAACCGATTTGATGGTGAATATACATCAACATCGTTGTAAGCTGTGCATTCAGTTGAATGGTGAAACGACGAACCTTTTTGACAAAACATAGTTTGATATGTTTTGATATATTCATGGGAAATTCAATTCACGTTTAATGTACCGTCTACTGCCTATCACATCATCATCCCACATGTTTGGAATTTGACTCATTTGCCTCCACAGATGAGATAATAATGATCATGATCACTGAGTGAGTCTGACTCGTTGAGAATCGGAAAGAGGGGCAACAACATCCACGATATTGTTTCTCTCTGTCTGTTTGTGTGTAAGTATTTAGAGCAGAGGCAGCCGCGGCATATAAACGTTTATAAATTTCCGATTTAGTTTAAATGTTATAGCAATGTACATTTGATTTAGTAATGTGTAAATTGCTTTAAAGAGGTGCAATTAGTATCATCTCAATGTGTTTGTGTGCTAAGTGACAAAAGTTAATGTTTGAGTCGAATGTTTCATTGAGGAACACTCAATTGACAGAGTATACACTGGTTCAGTGCGAGCGATGCCCGTGACCGTTAGCCCTCCCTGATGGACAGTCGAAGCAACCAGCTGCGGCAGCAGTTGGCTGAGTTGCCGCTCGATCCGCGGCTTCAAGACCGACGCTTTGTGCAGAATCCATCGGAGAGCTGCATCATCGAGTTCGAGTTTGGTCGTGGCAAGCGCCAAAACACCTGTCCACTGCTGAAACAGTTCTGGAACTATGAAATGTAAAGAAGAAGAAGAACAACAACACTAAACATAAATCACGTTTATTTTAATGTCAAATCAATATTACAAAATGAGAAATTATACAAAAAAATTATTTTCTGTATTAACAAAAAGAAGATTGCTAATTGAAATAGAATTAGGTTAAGTTTCCTCATTAGTTCCTTAGTTTGGGCTGAAAGTGCCAAACAAAAGTCAAAATTGAGGGTCACAAGTCATAAAGTCACACAGACACACACCCATTCTCCCCCATACGACACAAAGAATATATTAATTAAAGAATGAATTAAAATTAAAGCTGAAATGCAATGTTTGTTTGGTTGAACTTGTACTCAGTTTGGCAGCTAAAGCCTATTTAGACGTGATATTGCATGTTAGGTGTGAGGTATGTTGATGTAATGTGGCACCAAGGAGTTTGATTTAGTTGTTCGTTGCTGTAGTACCGCGGTGGTTGGTGACTGTCCAAAAAGGACGAGTTACTACTTGAGGCTTGAACAGGGGTTTGCAGTGGGGTTGGTCATCGTGTCCAAACAGGACATTTGTGTTGCCGCTGCGTAGGATGGCGGTGGATGGAGATAGTCCTCTTCGTATTGCGAATCGTTCAACTGTTCCACTGCGCTGTCACTGTACCGATTTGGAAAGCCAAACTGGTGCACTGCTATTTCCATCATCTTCGAACGGTAGTTTGACACTTGATTTTTTATGTCTGGAATATTGTAGTTGAGTGGACAGGCACGGAAGATGTGAGAGGCATTCGGGTCGAGGTTGATATAACTTGCCAACGATTGTGATTGCAAGAGATTCAGTGCACCAGTGATCATGTGGAGCACATTCTCAAAGGTTGGCCGGTCTTCGGGATTCACATACCAACACTCCAACATGATCGAGTAGATGAGGTCGGGACAGAGCTCAAACTGAGTGAGCCGGCCACCGTGTCTGAGTAGATCTCGCACTTGGTTAAAGTCCAACTGTCCATAGGGCACATGACCACGAGTGATCAACTCCCACATGACCACACCAAAGGACCACACGTCAGACTTGGTAGTGACAATGCTGCTGCCATCTAACAGTTCGATTGGCATCCATCGATAGGGAAGCTCTCTGTAATGATTCACTCGATAGTACAGTTTGGCCTGGTTGAAGTGTCGTGACAGGCCAAAGTCGGACACCTTCACCACCAATTGCTGATTGAACAGACCAATCAGGCAATTACGTGCGGCCAAGTCACGATGCACAAAGTTCAGCTTCGACAGATAGTCCATTCCTGTTGAAGATGATGATTAGTTGACATATTGAAAAAAAGAAACACAACATCAACTCACCTTCTGCGATTTGAATTGAAAAGTCGATCAAGTTCTGCACAATTGGATTGTTGTTCTCATTGCGCACATACGACAACAAATCACCGAAACTCATGAATGGCAGTAGAATGGCTGGCGCACTTGGCCCATCGATTGGCTTCATGTCCATCGTGACGCCAATCAGTGAGAGCACATTGCGATGGTTGAACTCCTTCATTGTGTCCGCCTCCATGAAGAAGCCTTGCAGTTGGTCAACGTAATCGATCGTTTCTATATTCAAAAAATAGATCAATATAATGATCATCATCATCATCATCATTACCTCTACGTTTGAGTGTCTTGATCGCCACATCATCTTCTCGATACTTGCCTCGATGGACATTACCAAAATGACCACTTCCAAGCCTAACTTCATGAATGTGCACAACCAAATTGGGATCTTCAATGATGGATCCACCCTCCTTGAGCGTGTTGTACAAGTCGTAATTTTCGTATGCATCGTGGAAGTACTCGCTAAGTGACTTGTGATACGGCTCCATCTGAATTGAATTGTACTCTTTCTTGTTGTCCCGTTGGTTTGACTTGTACACTCGATAGGGCACATAGCCAATGAGACTGACTAGCACCAGCACTGCCAAGACGATGAACACAATGGACACGGTGGACAGTTTGGTGTCATCCTGAATGGTAACCTGACCGAGACTATGTAAAAGAATGAATGAAAAAAATGGTTATGAGAGAGAAAGACAGAGAGAGAGAGAGAGAGAGAGAGAGAGAGAGAGAGAGAGAGAGAGAGAGAGAGAGAGAGAGAGAGAGAGAGAGAGAGAGAGAGAGAGAGAGCCAGAAGAGCACAACTTACTTTTTAGTGATATTACCAACCCTAACTTGCAGGTCAAGCTTCTCTCCCAAGACAGCGTCGAG